>PVJS01031913.1:0-17051 GCA_004027185.1 Glis glis | reverse complement strand
GGTTTCAAAATAAACTATAAAAACATAGGGCCGGGGGTGTAGCACAGAGGTAGAACGCCCCTGGGTTCAATCCCTGGTACCGCCAAAAAAAAAAATAAATAAATAAATAAAAAATAGGACTGGAGGTATAGCTCAGAGGTAGAATGCTCATGAGTTCAATCCCCAGTACCCCCCCACATAAATAAAAATAAATAAATAAATAAAAAGGGATGTGGGGAAAGTCCTGGGGGTGTAGCTTGGAGGTAGAATGCCTCTGGGCTCAATCCCCAGTACTGCAAAATAAAATAAAATAGGTCTGGGGGTGTAGCTAGGAGGTAGAATGCCCCTGAGTTCAATCCCCAGTACCAAATAAATAAATATAAATATAAAAAATAGGGCTGGAGGTGTAGCTCAGAGGTAGAATGCCCCTGAGTTCAATCCCCAGTACTACACACAAAAAAAAAAAAAAAAATATATATATATATATATATATATACACACACACACACATGATGGGGAAAAGGGCTGGGGTATGGCTTGGAGGTAGAATGTCCTGGCTGTAATCCCCAGTGCCCACTGGGAGAAAAAACAGAGTCCAAACAGAGTCCAGTGAGACCAAGGGGTCCCGAGCAGGGCGGGCTCCTTCCCAGGCCAGCGAGGGAGAATCTGTTCCATCCCTTTTTCCTGGATTCCAGTGCCCCGCAGTCGTTCCTTGGAGATGCATTCCCTGTATCTTCTCGAGGGCTTCCTTCCGTGTCTGCATGTCTCCACGTCCCTTTCTAGAAGGACACAGCCTTGCTGGATTAGCATCCACTCTCATGGCCCCGAAAACCCTATTTTCAAATAAGGCCACATTCACAAGGATCGGAGGTGGGGACAACATCGACATCTTTTTTGGGGGGTGGGGGACACAATTCAACCCAACTCCTTTTATCAAAGATTGATGCTGAGGTTTAGTGTCGCTTCCAAAGCCAGCAGCTGTCAGGGAATAGTGGCCATGCCTGTAATCCCAGTACCTGGGAGGCTGAGACAGGAAGATCGCAGGTTTGAGGCCAGCCAGCAGTAATTTAGTGAGACCTGTTTCAAAATAGAAAATAAAACGTAGTGAGAGCCGGGCGTGGTGGTGTATGCTTGTAATCCCAGTACTTGGGAGACTGAGACAGGAGGATCCCAGGTTTGAGGCTAGCGAGCACTAATTTAGTGAGACCTGTTTCAAAATAAAAAATAAAATGTAGTGAGATCCTCAGCAACTTAGCAAGACTCTGTTTAAAAAAAGGGGGGTCTAGGGGTGTAACTCAGAGGTAGAGTGCCCCTGGGTTCAATTTCCAGTACCACAAAAATAAGTAAGTAATTAATTAAAAATAAAAAGGGCTGGGCATGTAGCTCAGCAGTAGAGCACCCTTGGGTTCAATCCCCAGTACCACAAACAGAAACAAAAACTGAATTGGGCATGGTGGTGGCATGTCTGTAATCCCAGTATTGGGAGGCTCAGACAAGAGGATAGCAGGTTCGAGGCCAGTTTCAGCAATTTAGCAAGACCCTCAGCAACCTAGCGAGACCCTGTTTCAAAATCAAACACAAAAGGGCTGGGTGTGTAGCTTGGAGGTAGAATGCCTCTGGATTCAGTCCCAGTACAAAAAAAAATAGTAATAAAAAATAAAAAGGGATGGGGGTGTAGCTTGGAGGTAGAACGCCCTGGGTTCAATCCCCAGTAATGCACACATACAAACGTCAGCCAGGCGACAACAGTCCAGATTGGGTCTGCCATCTTCTACCTGCTTCCCTCCCCACCAACTCCCCATCCCCTCGCTCTGCTTCATGTCTCCTGTCCCCAGGTGACTCAGGACAAGATCATCTGCCTGCCCAGTCATGAGCCCCGGGAGAACTTGTCTGAGGCCCCGTGCCAGCAGCTGCTGCCTCGGGGCGTCTCCGAGCAGATGGGGGGCCTCCGGCAGCTGAGCGGCCTCAAGAACAACCTGGACCTGCAGCAGTACAGCTTCATCAACCAGCTGTGCTACGAGACGGCGCTGCACTGGTACGCCAAGTACTTCCCCTACCTGGTCGTCATCCACACGCTCATCTTCATGGTGTGCACCAGCTTCTGGTTCAAGTTTCCCGGCACCAGCTCCAAGATCGAGCACTTCATCTCCATCCTGGGCAAGTGCTTCGATTCGCCGTGGACCACGCGGGCCCTGTCCGAGGTCTCCGGTGAGAACCACAAGGGCCCGGCTGCTGGACGGGCCACGGCGACCGTGGCGCCCGCGGTGGGCACCGGGCCGGGGAAGGCGGGTGAGGGAGAGAAGGAGAAGGTGCTGGTGGAACCCGAGAAGGTGGTGACCGAGCCTCCGGCTGTCACCCTGCTGGACAAGAAAGAGGGCGAGCAGGCGAAAGCCCTGTTTGAGAAAGTCAAGAAGTTCCGCGTGCATGTGGAGGAGGGCGACATCCTCTACAGCATGTACATCCGGCAGACGGTGCTCAAAGTGTGCAAGTTCTTCGCCATCTTGGTCTACAACCTGGTGTACGTGGAGAAGATCAGCTTCCTGGTGGCCTGCAGGGTGGAGACCTCGGAAGTCACCGGCTACGCCAGTTTCTGCTGCAACCACACCAAAGCCCACCTCTTCTCCAAGCTGGCCTTCTGCTACATCTCCTTCGTGTGCGTGTATGGGCTCACGTGCCTGTACACACTCTACTGGCTCTTCCACCGGCCCCTCAAGGAGTACTCCTTCCGATCGGTGCGGGAGGAGACGGGCATGAACGACATCCCCGACGTGAAGAACGACTTTGCGTTCATGCTGCACCTCATCGACCAGTACGACTCCCTCTACTCCAAGCGCTTTGCCGTCTTCCTCTCCGAGGTGAGCGAGAGCCGCCTGAAGCAGCTCAACCTGAACCACGAGTGGACGCCGGAGAAGCTGCGGCAGAAGCTGCAGCGCAACGCGGCCGGCCGGCTGGAGCTGGCGCTCTGCATGCTCCCCGGGCTGCCCGACACCGTCTTTGAGCTCAGTGAGGTGGAGGCGCTCCGGCTGGAGGCCATCGGGGACATCACCTTCCCCCCCGGGCTGTCCCAGCTGGTGCACCTGCAGGAGCTCAGCCTGCTCCATTCGCCCGCCCGGCTGCCCTTCTCCTCCCAGATCTTCCTGCGGGACCGCCTGAAGGTGATCCGCATCAAGTGCGAGGAGCTCCGAGAGGTGCCCCTCTGGGCGTTCGGGCTGCGCGGCTTGGAGGAGATGCACCTGGAAGGGCTTTTCCCCCCGGAGCTGGCTCGGGCCGCCGCCCTCGAGAGCCTCCGGGAGTTGAAGCAGCTCAAGGTACTGTCCCTGCGCAGCAACGCCGGGAAGGTGCCGGCCAGTGTGACCGACGTGGCCGGTCACCTGCAGCGGCTCAGCCTGCACAACGACGGGGCCCGCCTGTTGGCGCTCAACAGTCTCAAGAAGCTGGCAGTGCTGCGGGAGCTGGAGCTGGTGGGCTGCGGGCTGGAGCGCATCCCCCATGCCGTCTTCAGCCTGGGCGCGCTGCAGGAGCTCGACCTGAAGGACAACCACCTGCGGTCCATCGAGGAGATCCTCAGCTTCCAGCACTGCCGGAAGCTGGTCACGCTCAGGCTGTGGCACAACCAGATCGCCTACATCCCGGAGCACGTGCGGAAGCTCAGGGGCCTGGAGCAGCTCTATCTCAGCCACAACAAGCTGGAGACCCTGCCCAGCCAGCTAGGCATGTGCTTCTGCCTCCGCCTGCTGGACGTGTCCCACAACGGGCTGCGCTCCCTGCCGCCCGAGGTGGGCCTCCTCCAGAGCCTGCAGCACCTGGCTCTTTCCTACAACGCCCTGGAGGCCTTGCCGGAGGAGCTGTTCTTCTGCCGAAAGCTGCGGACGCTGCTCCTGGGCTACAACCACCTGAGCCACCTCTCGCCCCACGTGGGGGCTCTCAGGGCCCTCAGCCGCCTGGAGCTCAAGGGCAACCGGTTGGAGGCCCTGCCGGAAGAACTCGGCAGCTGCACGGGGCTCAAGAAGGCAGGGTTGCTGGTGGAGGACACCCTTTACGAGGGGCTGCCCACAGAGGTGCGAGAGAGGATGGAGGAGGAGTGAGACCAGGGTGGGGCAGGTGGTCCAGGCCTCTGAATGCCTCTCCCCAGCATCAGCTTCCCAGGGAGACACTGTTGGGCCAGGAGAGGAGGGGCAGACAGGTTACCTTGGTGGGGTCCACACAAGATTCTGGGACTGGTTTGTCTGGAGAGAGACAGGAAGTTGTGGATTTAGGGTGGAACCCGATAGGGAAGGATTAACTCAGTCATAGAATTCTCAGAAAAAAACCACACCTGTGTCTTTGGGTGGCTGGCCTGCCCTTCCTTGGGACATTCCAGCTCAATTAGTGTCACACATGGGAGTGGGGACATATCCCAATGGGATTTCCAACCCTCCCCCCCACACCAACATAGCTGCTTACATCTGGGGTTCTCTCCCAAGGAGGGGACACAATCACAAGGGACCAGTCCCCCATCCCAACTTTTATGCTCATTCCTTATTTATAAGTTGTTTGTTACACACACATGGGCTCAGAAAATGGTTCTCCTATTTGGCTATGTGTCAGACTCCACTGGGAGAGAGGATAAAACAACCCCCCGCCCCACCCCTGAACCCCTCACTCAGGAGTATCTAGTGCGGCCGGGAACCTGCTCCTAAATAAGCAAGCGCGCCAGTGATTCCGATGAGGTGGTCCTCGACTGAATGACAAAAACATGACCTTAAGAATAGACATCTTGCCCGGCGTGGTGGCGCACACTTGTAATCCCAGTACTTGGGAGGCTGAGACCGGAGGATCCCAGTTCGCGGCCAGCCTCAGCTACTTAGTGAGGCCCTCCACAACTTAGTGAGACCCTGTTTCAAAATAAAGAACAAAAAATAGGGATAGGGGTGTAGCTCAGAGGTAGAATGCCCCTGGGTTCAATCCCCAGTACTGCAAAAAAAAAAAAAAAAAAAAAGAATAGAAATCTGTGCCCGGCGTGGTGGCACACTCCTGGAATCCCAGGACTTGGGAGGCTGACACAGGAGGATTGCAGGTTCTAGGACAGCTTCAGCAATGTAGCGAGATTCTCAGCAACCTATCAAGACCCTGTTTCAAAACAAAAAATTAAAAGGGTGAGGGTGCCTGGGGGTATAGGTCAGAGGTAGAATGCCCCTGGGTTCAATCCCCAGAGCTGGAAAAAAAAAAGCTATCTGAATGTCTAGATTCTGGGTCTCTTTTAGGTCTTACACCCTTTGTGAATCCAATGAAAGCTGGGCACCTCCCTCCCCAGGAAAATGGTCATGTAACACATGCAGAGCCGTGCAAACATCAGGCAGTTGACAGAACCCCCGAGGGCTATTCATGGACTTCCGAAGGTTGGCGGACTCCGGGTTAAGAACATCTGTCATGGAAGCTACATTTTTCTGAGAACATGCACAGACATTGTCTTTTTGGATGTTCCCTGTGTGAGGGAACATATACCAGTGGGTGCTCAATAAATAACATTAATTATGAGAACTAGAATTCTGGTCTCTTGTGTGTACTCTTGTTGTCTAAACCTTTTATTCATGGGACCAAGTGGTCGAAGGAGAAACTGGGAGGTGTCCTCTGTCTGGCTTTTTTCCTGGAGAATCCCTTTGCTTTCCCTCCCCTTGTATCCTCTTAACTCCCATCAGTCTTTACTAGAGGAGTCTCCACAGGTCTTCCGCGCTGGTCCTAAGGTGTCCCCGTGTTAGACCCAGTGTGGGCAGGGCACTTGGCACAGCCTGACACCCTCCCTGGGTTTGGTCACCTGCCAAGTGTCTGCACGATACAGGAAAACTGCTATTGAGGTTTTCCTGTGTCGTTCCAGATGGGAACATTTTCCCAGCACCCTTCGGCCCCCTGAAGAGGAGCTCTTTAGGTGGGGGCACCAGGCAGAGGTGCCTAACCCCAGGGCCCGTCTTCAGACACGAATTCTGCAGGTCCCTGAGCCGAGCTCACATTCCGGGAGTGGGACAGACGGGTTTGGGAATCTTCAGGTCCCACGGGCAGGTCTGGCTAGAAACTCAGGCCTTGACATTCACCCTGTGGCCGAGGTCAGGAGTCACACGGCGGGATTTCCAGAGCCCTTCCCTGCCGCTAGGCCTGGGCTAATCCTGAGCTTGCTGGGGCAGGTTGAAATGGAAAGGGCTTCCCAGGGCTGCCTAATTATGGTGGAGGCGGCACCGCGCTGTCAGCGGGAGTCCAGGCAGTAATTAAGCATTAACAGGGATCCTAATGAAGTACTGTCCGCCCCAGGAAGGGCAGTTCCGTGAGGGTGTGGCTGCCAGGGAGGACCGGAGCCAGGAAAAGCAAGGAGGAAACCGAAGATGCACCACCGTGCAGACCACAGGTGCCCGCACAGGCGCAGCGGAAGGCACGCGCGTGACCGCGTCTCCACCTCTGTGCGCACGCGCGCAGCTGACCACGCCCACCGCCTACTAAGGAACGCTGGGTTTCTACGCAGCGCCCCTCTCCGGAGCGCTCCGGGATTTACGCATGCGCACCACGGCGGTAGTGGTGGGTTAGGGTGTAGTTCGTTGCCAGACGTGAGCTCTAGGTGGCGTCATCCTCAGGGCCGGGATGAAGTACGCACGCGCGGAGATTCGCACACGGGCAGGGCGGGTACGCGTCGTGGGCATGCGCCGTGCGGGGCAAGACGGAGGCTCGGCGGGGTCATTCGGGCGCAGGCGCAGTGCGGTGTTTGTGTGCCGGACTGACGGGCGGCCCGGCGGTGCGCGGCGGCGGCGGCGGCGGCGGCGGCGGGGAAGATGGCGGCGTCCTCCCTGGAGCAAAAGCTGTCCCGCCTGGAAGCAAAGCTGAAACAGGAGAACCGCGAGGCCCGGCGGAGGATCGACCTCAACCTGGATATCAGCCCCCAGCGGCCCAGGCCCAGTAAGCACGGCGGCGTGGGGGAGGGGGCGGGCGGGGCGGGGCGCGCACCGCGGGAGGCCCCGCCCCTGCCGCCAGGCCCCGCCCCCGCTTCCGGGGCGCTCGCTCTCCGCCTCCCCGCCCCCCCTCCGCTGTCGGCTCGCGGGGAGCGGGTCGCGGTGGCCCGGGGGGCGTGGGGCCGGCGGGCTCCCGCGCGGCCCTCCCCCAGGCCTGGGGGTTCCCACCCTCGGGGCCTGGGATCGTAGTGACCCGGCCGCAGGGGCGGCCGCCCGCACCGGATGGCCCGCCCCCATCGCCGCGATCCCTAGAGCCTCTGTCACCTGCACCGAGCTCGGCTCCCCGACCCCACGCGACCGTAACATCATCCAGCTCCCCTCCTGCAAGGACTAGTCACGTCCCATTTGACCCGGTGACTCCATTCCCGCCATCTCAGGGACTGTCAAGACCCCCCCCCATCTGGGCCTGGCATCAGCAATCCACTCACACACATACGCACACCCCCAGGCCAGACCCCTGGCCTGGGGACACCCGAGGTCACTTAACCCACATATGACACCCCCCACCCCAAGTATAATCTTTCTGGCCCAAGTATTCTCCTGTCTGATCCCTGTGACCATATCTGGTGATCCTTTCTTCCCAGCCTGGAATGACCTTGTCACTGGGCTCAGCAGACCCCCTCTCCCCCCTGTGAGTAGTTTCAATACCACCATGTTGGTGAGTGAGTGTGTCCAGCCCTCTGAATACACACCCATCTCCCAGGCTGGTGACTTTGTCTCCTGGGCTCATATGACTGTCCCCTTCTCCCCACACCCACCTAGCCTGGGGGCAACAGAGGCCAATGTGAGTATATTTGAACCCCCCCCCCACACACACACAGGAATCTCTTTTTGATCTGTGCCTACCTTATTGTCCTGGGTCAACAACTGTCCCTCCACCCCACACAGACACCTGGCCTGGGGTCACCATGACCACATGTACCCTCCTCATTGCGTCCCACAGACCCCTGTCCCCAAGTCTCAGCCTGAGGGAATTGGATTTTCCCCCTTCCCGGGACCCTGTGACCAACCCTTCTTCTTCTTGAACCTTTCTGTGTCTCTCTTGACCCAGCAAAAAAATGCTCTTTCTCATATCCCCTCTGATGTGACTCTTGAAGTTTATATTCCTGAAGTTTAGGTTCTCTGTGGGGTCATCTTGGCAGGAAGGGGAAGGCACTCCCCATGTCTGTGTACTCTTCTCTCCTTGGTCACCTAGTTTGAGCTTCACAGTCTGGAACCCCCCCAAATCTCTATTCAGTGTCCACTCCTATCCCTTCCCCTTGAGACCTGGGTCTGCTGGGGTTCCTCCCTAGGGAGTCTGTTGGGGGCCCAGAGAAATCCCTGAGGTGGAGATGCTGACATTGAATGCTGTCTAGGACTGGAAGCCCAGCCAAGACAGGGAGGGTCCTGCTGGGCTCTTCAGAGCTGTGCTCCCCGGCCCCAAGGTGGTAGGGATGGGGTTGGGTGTGGCATCTGGGGTGGCTTAAGGGTGGCTGTCCCCAGTGCAGAGCAAGGCCCATGGCGGGCAGGCCCCGAGGAGCCCCTGTAGGCATCTGTGTCTGTCACCTCCATCCCGTCCCCCCACCTCCCATCTCTGTCGGTTTCTACCCATCTCTGCAGTTCGGTGCCTCGTGCCTCCCCCTCCTCCTCATTATGATTTGATTTCTTTTCTTTTGGACAAATCAGCCATTTCTGTTGTGATTTATCGTGGTGTTGTTTTTTTCTTCCTTTCCCATCCAGTTATTGTGATCACTCTAAGCCCTGCTCCTGCCCCGTCCCAGCGAGCAGGTACCAGCCTTTTTATCATCACCGCTTGGACATCTGCACATTGACCTAACGCTGCCCCAGCCGCAGAATGCCGCCCCCGTGCTCTGTGTGTGTGTGTGTCTCCTCTCCTCTCACTCCACCAGAGCCACGTGGCCCAGCCCCAGCCTCCTCTGTCCTCTCCCCTCTTCTTCCTCTTGAGCTCAGGGTTGGACTCCCTAGAGGAGGAAATGGGCTACCCTAATGAGTGGGAGTCTGGAGCCCACCCAGGGGCTGAGTGTGTGCACCGGTGTGTAACAAACAGTGGGGCTAGGCGAGTGTGTTCAGTCCACCTCAGCAGTTGGGTGAGTGAGCGCCACTCCCCTGCGTGCTGTGCCTGTTCTTGGCACCGGGGACCCAGCGCCAAATAGAGCAGCCCTGCCCCGTCCTGTGGAGCAGCCTGCACCGATGCTGCGCCAGCGGACAGTGAGCGCATTTCCAGTTAGGGAGAGCATTCTGGAGAGGGAGGGGCTCTGCAGGAGGTAGCTCAGGAAAGGTTTGGAGGAGACAGGATTTGAGCAAAGCGGGGGGTGCAGGCAGATGCCCGCGCTCTGGGGCCGGCCTGTTTGGGAGCAGCCATGTCTGGCCACACTGGTTCCGGTCCGTTGTGCCCCCTGTGTAGGGAAGGCACCTGTGCTGGCAGAGGTGGGGGTGTTTAGTCCTGTGGGTGGCTGTGCGTGTGTGGCCGGTGCAGCTGTTGTGTGTTCTCAACCTTGCGTGTACATGTGTGTGCGCGCGTGTGTGCATGGGGGACTGGCCCTGACCCTGTGTGTGGGTGGGTGGGGGTAGGGGTTTCCTGCTGTGTGTGTACGTGCACTTGTGTGTGTGTGTGCGTGCGTGCGTGCATGGGGGACTAGCCCTGTCCCTGTCTGCGTGGGGGGCGGGTAGGGGGTTCCCTACTGTGTGTGTGCGTGCATTTGCATGTATGCATGTGTGTGTGTGTGTGTGCGTGCACTTGCATGTGTGTGTGTGTGTGTGTGTGTGTGTGTGTGTGCGTGCGCGTGCACTAGGGGACTGGCCCTGGCCCTGTCTGCGTGGGGGGGTAGGGGGTTTCCTGCTGTGTGCGTGCGTGTGTGTGTGTGTGTGTGTGCGCGCGCGCACACACGTGCACTAGGGGACTGGCCCTGGCCCTGTCTGTGTGTGTGGAGGGTCGGGGGTTTCCTGCTGTGTGCGTGTGTGCATTTGCATGTGAGTGTGCACGTGTGTTGGGCTGGCAGCTTACACGTCTAAGGCACTGCCCGTGCTCTGTTGCTCTCCCTGTTCATTCATTCTCACTGTCCCTCCTCCCATCCTGTCTCTTACTCTGCCCTCCTCGTTTGCCATGTGGCTGTCACCCGCTCTGTGCTCTGTGTGCTCAGGGCCTTTGTGTATCTTCCTTCCCCATTCCAGTCCCCCTGAAATCCCCACCATTCTCCAGTTTCTGGGGCTGGCAGCCCAGGAGGACCCTACAGGAAAGGGACCAGTGGGGTAACGAGGTGCGGAGAGGCTGGGGAGTGGGCCTTGCCCCGTGGAGGGTGAAGAAGAGCCCAGGTACTCCAGAGTGGGACCCGGGCAGTTCCTGGGGCTCCAGGTTTTGGGGGTTGGGACCCTAAGGACCAGCAAGGGAGTAGGACTGTGGTTAGGGCCCTGGGCAAAAGAGAGGCTCAGGGACGTGTGCTGCGCTGCGGCCCGGAGCAGCAGGAGGCGGCCTGTGAGCTGAGGCACTAGGCTGGTGGTGAGCGCCAGGCCCCGCCATGTCCCCAGGGCCCTTCCTCTGCTCTGGCCAGGCCCTAGCAGAACCTGCATCCCTCAGACTGTAGGTCAGGGCCCTCGGTGTGCCTCCCCTCACTGGTTGAGGCCGGGGGCTTGGGCCACCAGGGCCAGGAAAGAGTATGGTGACCACCTCTACCATATTTGTCTCTGTCCATTGGTCACTGGGCCCGAGTTCCCAGGAGCTAGCAGACCTGTGGTAAGAGAAGGTGGCAAGCCAGGGGGTGTGGAGAGGGAGGGGTGTCTGCTGAGGGAGGTGGGAGTAGCAGGTTCTGGGCCCCCCGGGAAGGCGATCCTTGGAAGGTTCTTAGAGCCAGGGCCCTGAAGGGAGCAAACTCTTGGTTTTCCGGGGCACTGGAGCCTCTAGAGCAGGAGGGGTCCACAGAAGGCCCCTCCAGGAGCCAGCCAGGCCTCCCGGCCCCTGCTTCCCCACCCTGTCGCCAGCCCAGCCAGGGAGACCACCTAGTTCTCAGGGAACCTGCTCTGCTGTCCATGCCCTCCTGGGCCTGTCTGCAGTGCCTCCTCTGGGCAGCTGGTCCCTGAGTCTTGGCTCCTGTCTGTGTGTCTGTCTCCTGCCCTCCCACCTCCTAACGCCGCCTGCCCATCCTGGGGTGCCTGCTGCCTGCCCGCCTGCCTGCCTGGAGCATGCCCGAGCTGTCCGCATGCAGACCACTGGACAGTACCAACCCCGCCCCCGCCCCCCGCCTGGCCTAGCACCCACCCTGCCTGGTCCCACCAGCCTGTGGAGGAGCTGTGCCACCCAGATGCCCGCACCCGAGGATGCAGGCCTCCTCGAGCCCCAGCTCTGCAGGCCAGAGGGTGGCCCTTCTTGACCCTGGCGCAGAGTGTGGGGCAAGGACCATGCCCACAGTCTCCCTGGGGTGGTCCTCATTCTTGTTTGGCTGACACATTTAGTGCTGGTGGCAGGGCCAGGGCCCAGGCTGATCCTGGTGGGCAATCCATCCTCGCAGGGTCCAGTGTGGGCACTGTGGCTCCCAGCCTGCTTCCTGGCAGAGGTGGAGAGGAAAGAGCCATGCCAGGGAGGCCGCCTGGCCGGAGTCCCTTCCTCTCTTTGTCAGCATAGACTTGGGGACAAACTGTCGGCCTCTGGGGACCACCCCTTCCCTGCCAACCTATCCCGTCTCCTTCCAGGTCAGGAGGGTAGGAGAAGGCACTCTGAGGACAGCCGGGGGTAGGGGGCAGGCCCCAGCCAGCAGGGCAGGGAGCTGCGGCTGCCTGGCAGAGAGGTGCAGGGAGAGGAAGACCAGGGTCCCCACCTGCCCCAGAGTGCCAGGTTTGGGGCTGAGACCAGCTGGTGTCTTGGTGCTAATCCCCTCCCCACCCCTGGTTCTCAACCCCCCAGCCCTACAGCTCCCGCTGGCCAACGATGGGGGCAGCCGCTCGCCGTCCTCAGAGAGCTCCCCGCAGCACCCCACGCCCCCCGCCCGGCCCCGCCACATGCTGGGGCTCCCGTCAGCCCTGTTCACACCCCGCAGCATGGAGAGGTGAGCCGCGGGAGCAGGGCCGGCTGGGGGGCAGTGCGGGGACTGTGGTCATGTGGGCCCCAGGGAGGGGGTGGAAGTGTGTGGGGCCCCAGCATGTGGGGCTGGGGTGGCCTCGTGTTGGTCAGGACCCCTCCACCAGCTCCTGCTCCCTGTCCCCAGCATCGAGATCGAACAGAAGCTGCAGGAGATCATGAAGCAGACGGGCTACCTGACCATCGGGGGCCAGGTACCACCCTGCTTGGCACCGGCGGGGCGAGGGCAGGACCATTGGGCTGGGGGGGTGGGAGCAGAGGCCCTGGGGTCCTCCAGCCCGTGCTGTCTCCCCAGCGCTACCAGGCAGAAATCAATGACCTGGAGAACCTGGGCGAGATGGGCAGCGGCACCTGTGGCCAGGTGTGGAAGATGCGCTTCCGGAAGACGGGCCACGTCATCGCTGTCAAGGTGAGTGGCCCCTGCCCTCTGGGCTGGGTCCTGCACTCCGCGGCTGGTGCTGAGGGCCCCTCCTGGGCGTCCGTCCTTGCAGCAAATGCGGCGTTCGGGGAACAAGGAGGAGAACAAGCGCATCCTCATGGACCTGGACGTGGTGCTCAAGAGCCATGACTGCCCCTACATCGTGCAGTGCTTCGGCACCTTCATCACCAACGTGAGCCCCCTCGGGTGTGGCGGGGTGGGCGGGCCGGCACGGCTGCTCCAAGCCCACGTGCCGCCTGTCCCTCTGCAGACCGACGTCTTCATCGCCATGGAGCTCATGGGCA
Organism: Glis glis; assembly: GCA_004027185.1. NCBI lineage: Eukaryota > Metazoa > Chordata > Mammalia > Rodentia > Gliridae > Glis > Glis glis. Next base: position 4,310 of record PVJS01031913.1, on the reverse strand, counting down.
CCTGCGCCGAGAAGCTGAAGAAGCGGGTGCAGGGCCCCATCCCTGAGCGGATCCTGGGCAAAATGACAGTGGCGGTGAGTGCCGGGCCAGGCCCCGGGGGCTGGGTGGTGACCCTGGCCTGGCCCCTCGTCACGGGTGCCGTCCCATCCGTGTGCCGCAGATCGTGAAGGCGCTGTACTACCTGAAGGAGAAGCACGGGGTGATCCACCGCGACGTCAAGCCCTCCAACATCCTGCTGGACGAGCGGGGCCAGATCAAGCTGTGCGACTTCGGCATCAGCGGCCGCCTCGTGGACTCGAAGGCCAAAACGCGGAGCGCCGGCTGCGCCGCCTACATGGCAGTGAGTGGGCCCCAGGGGCGTGGGGCGGTGGGGGCTGGGAGGCCGGCCCCAACCCTCGGGACACCCCCCTCCTGTCCCTCTCCTCCCGGCAGCCTGAGCGTATCGACCCCCCGGACCCCACCAAGCCGGACTATGACATTCGTGCTGACGTGTGGAGCCTGGGCATCTCGTTGGTGAGTTGGGGTCCTGCCTCCGTCCTCCAGCTGGGAGGGAGGCCTTTGGGGGACGTGGGTGGGTGAAGGGGACGGGACCCCTCCCCTACCAGCCCAGCCTTGCCTGTCTCCTCCCAGGTGGAGCTGGCAACCGGACAGTTTCCCTACAAGAACTGCAAGACGGACTTTGAGGTCCTCACCAAAGTCCTACAGGAAGAGCCCCCGCTCCTGCCCGGTCACATGGGCTTCTCGGGGGACTTCCAGTCCTTTGTCAAAGACTGGTGAGTGCCCTCTCCCTGCCCGCCCTTCTGCTCGGGAGGCCCATTCCCAGGACTGCGGGGAAGGTTGGGGAAGGGAGGGCTCCCCTTGGGCAGCTCGTGGCCAGGGCTGCAGACGGTAGCCAAACTGCTGTGCAGTGAACCACAAGTTGGGTTTGGACCTGGCCTAAAGGGACAGCTGGCCCGTGTATGTTTGGCATAGTGGCCTTTGGGGTTTGGGGGTGCGCTGGGCTTGCATCCCCAAATGCCCTGCCTTGGCAAGCACAGCGAAGTGCATAGGAGAACCTCCCTGGGGGAGCCCACCCACTTCTCCAGTGGGAACCTCACATCCCAGGTCCAGCTCCCAAGCCAGGTCCTCAGCGCACTGCTTGGGCCAGGAGACTTGGGGACAAACAGCTTAGGGCCGAGGGATCAGCTGCTTCCTGCACACCTGGAAGACCCTGGCACCCCGAGGGCCTGAGTGCAGGAGCGGATGCTCACCTCTCCCTTCCTCCTGTTTCTCCAGCCTTACTAAAGATCACAGGAAGAGACCAAAGTATAATAAGCTACTTGTGAGTACCTGGGCCCCTCCCTGGCACTTGGGACCCCCCTAGCACAGGCCCCGGGGGAAGCCCCCTAGTCCTGAGCCCTACCCCTCGGGCCCACAGGAACACAGCTTCATCAAGCGCTATGAGACGCTGGAGGTGGACGTGGCGTCCTGGTTCAAGGACGTCATGGCGAAGACCGAGTCGCCACGGACTAGCGGAGTCCTGAGCCAGCACCACCTCCCCTTCTTCAGGTAGCCGCAAGGTGGCGGCCAGCCCCGGGGCCAGGGGCACGGCCATGGGCCTCCCTTCCCCGCCTGGCTGCCCGCCAGGGGAGACCTGGGTCCTGGACGGCCGCCAAGGGCTGAGGACAGAAAGTAGGGGGTGCCCACCCACCCCCAACTCCCTGCCCGCCGGCGTGGACAGACGGACCTGCCGGGCCCCCAGCCCTTCCTGCCCCGGGGTCAGCCGGCCGTGCTCGTCCCCCCGACAGACACTGTGAACGGAAGACAGCAGGCCCCGAGCAGACTCGTTATTTATTCAGTCGAAACCTCTGGGCTGGGGCGGCCCCCAGGGGCCAGGAGAGAGCCCCTGCGTCCTGCACCCCACGTTCTCAGCACCCGCCTCCGCTTCTCCCCACACCTGCTTGCTCGGTCTCCCTCTGCCCTCCCTCGCTACCTCTCTGTGCCTGTCTGGCTCTCCCCTCTCTCTTGCTGTGCTTCTCTCCTGGCCCACGCCTGGGCTCCGCCACCCCACCCCCACGGGAGCCCTGGGTCCCCCTGGGCCTCCTTGCGGCCTGGCCTGAGGACCGGTGTGGGCGTCACGGCTGTAGCCAGACCAGGGCTGTTCGCGCTCTTTGATCTCAGGGGGTCCTTTTTGGAGTTTATTGTATTTTATTGTACTTGGTGGGGTGTTGGGGGAGGGAGGAGGAGAGCTCGTCCTTACGGGGTGTGTCGGTACCTTCAGAAACTTTACCAAAGTCACGTTTAGCTGCTTGGGGTGGGGCCCCTGGCTGCGCTCTGGCGCTGGGGGATGGGGGCCAGCCGAGGCGGCCTGGGCCACTGCTTCTTGTGAGTCCCAGGCCAGAAAGGCCCAAACATGGGCTCTGGGGGGCTCCTCTGTGCTCAGGGCTGGGGGCTGGCCACAGCTTGGGGGTGAGTTGAAGCACTCAGGCGGCAGGGGAGGCCAAGGGGCCTGGCCACACGGGGTGGCCTTCAGGGAAGGCGGGCAGTGTGGAGCAGCAGGCGGCAGGGAGGCGGCCGGAGGGACTCAGGAGTGGGGCTGGGGTGATGGAGGGGGTGCAGAGGGAGGCGGACTGAGGGCATAGGGAGTGGATGTGGAGGTCTGAGGACGTGTGACAGGGACAGGAGGGACGGGCTCAAGGGCGAGGGGAGACCAAGTGGGGTGGGAGTGAGGTGGCCACCCCATCTGCACCTGAGTGTCCCTCGGCCCCCCCAGAGCTGGCCAGCCCTCCTGAGGCCTGGGTGGGGTAAGGACCAAGCGTCCGCCCCACATGGCGCCCCCTGGAGCCCACCCAGAGGCCAGAGCAAGATGGGTGTTTCTTTTTTGTTAGTGATGCATGCAAATCAAGTGGACAAAAAAAAAAAAACAAAAAAAAAACATAAAACCACAAAAATCGACTGTGAGCGGAGGTGAGGAGCTCTGAGATGCCGCCGAGGCGGCCTAGGCGCAGCCATCACTGGCCTCTTACTATATTCACAACACGCCGCATGTTTAAAACAATAGAAGTCCTCTTCTCTCTGCCCCAGGGGAAGGCCGCCTTCTCTTGCTCCACGTCCCTTCGTGAGGGGCTGGGGGCACAGGCCTGGCCCCTGCCTTCACAGGGAAGGCAGCCGGCAGGTTGCTGGCTGGTTCCAGAGCCAGCACAGGCCTGAGGCTGGGCCACCTGATCTTATTTTTATTTAATTTTACTTTCTGTTTTGTGAGTGTGTGTCCACCCACCACCCCCCTTTTCAGTGTTAAGTGGGAGCCCTGAGGGGTCTCCTACCTCCCTGCCTCTCCCAAGACCTCCCCTTGGTCACCAGCCATCCCTCTGGACCAGGCAGAGGGCAGGTGGGGTGGGCAGGGGCCTGGGGTGGCCTGGCCCAGCCCACTGTCCCCCAGACCCCTTTCTCAGGCCACCAGTATTGCCCCTTTCCTTTTTAAAACAAAATGCTCTCATTTGTAAATCCTTAGAAGCTTGAGAATAAAGCCCCTCCTGTTTCTTCTGAGTCTGTGCTGTGTCACCAGGCTGCTAGGACCTGGCAGGGAAAGGTCAGAGGGGCTGGGGTCCGCATGAGTGCCCCTCTGGTGTGTGAGGCCCCTGCATCGAGGGGTCGTCGAGGCAGGATTGGGGGCTGGGCAGGAGGTATTCATGATGCCAGGTAGCAAGTGGTCTCTGAGGGACCCCTGCCCGTGGTCCTGGGTGGAGCAGAAGAGGAGCCCTTAATCCCCCAGGCCTTGGGCGCCAGCTCTGATGTCACCCCTGGTTCTCCACCCCCGCGCCCTGCTTCCCGGGGTGGCCGCCCAGCCAAGGCCAGGGCTGCCTGCCCACCTGCCAGGTCTGTCCCCAGAGCGTCCCGACCTCAGCCCGGGCGACATGCTAGGCCCTGCACTCTTCCTGCTGGCCCTGCTCCCAGGGACCATCACCTTGCCCAGTGGGCCACTTGGTACGTAGAGGCCGGGACCTGGGCTACTCATGCTGTCATCCCCCTACTGCCCCTTTTGAGGCCTTGTCTGCTCCATCTGGGGACGTGGAGGTAGGGTGGGGTCTGTCTGCGGTCCCCAGCAGCTGCGGCAGGGTTGGTCTGTGGGAGGGGGCCGTCTGTGCAAGTGCATTTCAGAACAGGTGTGGTGGTTGGATTTGACAGGCACCCCCACCGGGAGGGGCTTCAGAGTAGCATCTACGCACCCGTGCTGGTGTGTGTGTGTGGGGGTCACCCCCCAGACGCTGTGTGTGTGTGTGTGTGTGTGTGTGTGTGTGTGTGTTACCCCCCCCAGACGCTGGTGGTCTGAC
>PVJS01031912.1:11614-23186 GCA_004027185.1 Glis glis | reverse complement strand
AAAAAAAAAAAAATAATAGTAGTATATGCAAAAAATAGGTTTTTATAAGCATAACAAAATTTGCCATCTTTATTTTTAACTGTAAAATACAGTAGTGTTAATACATTCACACTGTTCCACACTAATCTCCAGAACTCTTGTGTCTTGCAAAACTGAAACTCATTATCTATAAAAAAATAACTCCCCATGTTCCCCTCCCACCAGCCCCTGGAAACCAGCATTCTACTTTTCCTGTCTATGAATTTAACTATGCTAGATACCTCATATAACTGGAATCACTGCTTTTATTCCTCTGAATAATTCCCTTTATTTTGGGGGTCTGAATAATACTATATCATACGTGTATACCATGTCTTATTAAAGTGATAGACCTCATTGTGATTTAGATTTGCATTTCCCTGTTTATTAGTAATGTTGAGCATCTTTTCATTTGCTTACTTTTATGAAGTTCTTTGGAGAAATGTATATTAAAGTACTTTGCCCAGTTTTTCTTGGATTGTTTGGTTATACTGTTGTTGAATTATAGGAGTTCATTATATACATAATTATTAAATACTCTCTCCCTTTCAATAAGTTACCTTCACACTCTGCTGATTGTGTTCTTTGATGCAAGTATCACTGATTTTGAGGGTTAATATCTCTAATGCATTTTTTGCTTCCTAGTCTTATAAACCCATCATTACAATTGTGGTAAGTATTCCATGGTTTGGGCAAAGCAAAAGAACAATGAATAAACAATGATCAAGTTAGAAAGATATTTCACTATGAATAGCAAGAAACACTTCTGCTTTTAAATCTGTTTTGGCAAATAAAATAATGTCAATAGTAACAATTTCATCTGATTATTTTTTGTTGCATATTCTGAGGATAAAAATAGCTCATCAGATCTGGTTTATTAAAATGTTCTGCAAAGACTGTAAGAACACTCAACATTGTATATAGCCAAGTAGATAAACCCCATATTCTCAAGATACACTGTATTAGTCCTCCAGTAAAAGGACTTAAAACCATCACTTGAACACATAACTCATCCCAAATTGATTTGGTGGTTGGAGTGGCCATTTGTGTTAGCCAATTAGCTTTTCCCCTAACTTCTCAAAATTAAGATAGTATGTAAGTAGAAAATTAGAATCAATGCTCCTTAGAAAAGTTAGGCTTCTACCCTTCCATAAAAGCTAGGAAATAGAGGTCCTGCTTCCTTGATGCTTAACATTTCAAAGAAATAGCTCACAGATTCTTGAGAAAGACATATCTAGGTCATAAAGTTGATACAGGCCTATTCAACTTTTAAAAGAATGTGTGTACATTTGGAAGACATGAAAGTAGTGAGAATTATCAATTTTGGAAAGAACAAATCTGAGAAAAAGAGAAAAATCTATTTCTATGAGGAAGAATTCAGCCTATCATTTATTAATTTGTGTTTGTCCTTACAATTGATATTGGTATATTTTATCCAGTTGTTTTTCTATTTAAGGTTTTGGAGATTTGCTTCTTTCTCCTCTGTCTACATCAGGGACAGGGTGAGGGAAGGCACCAGGCCAGTGGTCTGCAAACTATATGCAGCCTGATGCTTATTTTATGACCCATGCTTATTTTATGACCATGACTTAAGTTGACACATCTTAAAATCTTGGGAAAAATATCAAAAGAGATGTATTTCATGACATATGAAAATTACATGAAATATACTCCTATGTCTACAAAGTATTATTTAAACATAGCCATGTTATCTGGTCATAGTGGCTTAAGATTGTAATCTCAATTGTTGGGAGGCTGAGAAGAAGGACAGAAGGTTCAAGGTCAGCCTCAGCAACTTAGTAAGATCCTATTTCAAAATAAAAAAGGACTGGGAATATAATTTGAAGGTAGAATGCACCTGGGTTCAATCCCCAGTAACCCCCCCCAACACACACACACAGTAAACATATCCATGTCTACTCCTGTATATGGTATTGTTTCTAGGTACTTTTGAGCTACACTAGCAGAGTTGAAAGGTTGCAACAGGGACCAGCATGACCCACAGACCTCAAATATTTACTGTCTGGCCCTTTGCAGAAAAATTTTGTTGATTCCTGATCTAGGTCTGTAGTAATCTATGTCCATGAATAAGTAACCTTACTATTTACCTGTAGGGTTATTGGGATTGCTAAATCTGGTGACCAACCCATTTTAAAAGAGGGATATCTAAAATGAATGTGTGTGTGGTTGTATAAAAAGGAACCAATAACTGTGCCCTAAGAATCATCAGTTCATTGGATTCAAAGAAGTGAGTATAAAAAAGATTAAGCTAGAAGAATCAGAATAGTTGTAGATAATTTTGTGAATTTTTTTTTCTCTGGCATTTTGAATGTGACTAATTACTACAAGATGTCAGAGAAGTTTCAACAGACAACTAATTGTGCAGTGGGCTTTTCTGACCACTGCACATGGACCCACCTGGAGGTCAGATTCAGCTGGTTGTGCAGCACAGTCTTCTGAGTTTCTTTAAGAGATAGAGCTAGAATGGCATTGTTGTTAGTAATATTGTGCAATAATCTATATTAGCACTTATTAAGGGCCTATTGTGCCCAAATATTTTGTCAGACTTCTTTAATGGTCCAGAAAAAGGTTTGTCAAGTGATAAATTTGGCTCAGGTAATATCAGCTGCATGATGATCTTTTAAATTTTTTAACAAGTTGTCAGGCTTTAGCTTTCAGAGTTTTATATCCTGAGGGAAAGAGCCAACTGCAAGACAATCTAGAATCCTATAAGGGATCTGAAGAATCATGTTGCCATGTTTAGTGACACAAATCAGTGGGAGGGAGGAAAACTGGGAACTTTAATTGGCAGGTATCATATAAGCTATCTCTGTCAACATTCTCATGGCTATACTCCAAAACCTGACCACTCGATTTTGAGGAAGGAAGATTTATTTGCCCACATATTTTTGTAGATTCTGGGTTGTTATAATTAGATATAGAATTTCCCCTGAAACACTCATTTATTAATATTCAGGGTTGAATCATTAAGTCATGAGACTGGCAGCCTGGGCTGGTAGAGTATGACTGAGGAAGGTGGATCCCTGGAACTGTGGCCTTGAGGATTGTATATGGTTCCTCCTCCCCTTGCTCTCTCTTGCTTCCAGCATCAATGATGTGGTGAGCAAAGCCTTGTGCTCTCCTTCTCTCCACTTCCCATAGCCACCATACCCTGAGATTCACAGTCTCAGGCCTCACATGGACTAAATTCAAAATCCCCAAAGAAAACTATGAGCAAATAAAGCTTCTTTCCTCTAAGTTGTATGGTAAATCTTTGGATTACAGCTGTGAGAATGCTGACTAAGACAGAAATTAGTACCAGAGGAGTGGGGTCATGGCTATATCTATGTCTGACCATGAGGACTGTGAGTCTTTGGAAATGTTTTGTGAGAGGAAATTTTGAGCACCAGAATGTGGCTAGAAAAGTGAATGGTAGAGACTGTGCTTAGGAGAGTTTGGAGGGCAAAGAGAGCTCTATTGGAAATGAATAGAGGCCGTGTGTGTTACACTTTAGCAAAGAACTTTTTGGCATTTGTCCATGTCCTGAAATTTTGCGTGAGGCTGAATTTAAAGAGGATGGACTGATTAATAATTTGGTAGAGGAAGTCTCAAAACAACAAAATATCCAAACTGCATTATGGATATTGATGTCCACATTCAGCAAACTGTACACTGAATTTTAGGACCAGAAAGAAAAGCAGAGAGACTTTATAGACTTGAAGTTTGTCCAGAAAGGCACATATAAAACTGAGGCCCAGAGTAATGATGCTGTAGAACAAAGCTAGATGGCTGAAAGGAGGGATGAAGCAGTGGCCATGATGGAGGTGGGTCCAGCAATGGCCATGATGGAGGCAGCAGACGGAGTTGGGGCCAGAGGCAGCCCAGATGGACATGGGCCCAGCTGTGGCCTGGATGGAGTGAACCCTGTGGCAGTGATTGAAAAGGGCCCAGAAACAATGGGTAAAGAGTTCATGACTACTTTTCCTGCTGGTGGTAGGTCTTTGGGTTTATAAAATGCTAGCTTTCTTGAAAAAAAGGAGTCATCGAGGCTTCCTCTCAGACTTCAAAGGAAGGCCGGAAGCCAGGCAATATGTGGCAGGGTCAGAATTCCTGCAAGCAGGCCCAAATGGGGCAATTTGTGAAGGTGTGAGGTTGAAGTCTAGATTTCAGGGAAAACTCCTGAGATTTAGAAATGCCAGAAATGTGGAATGACAGAGAGGAAAGGCCGCAAGCCATGAGTCATGGAGCCAGGCTGGAAGAGTCAGTATGTTGCCCATTGCAATCAACCAGGCCACAGGGGCAGGGCTGCCATGGCCCCTTGGAAATTGCTTCTCACTGCCATGTGCCCCAAATGCCAGAAACGGAGCCGCAGGATTAAATGCTTGCTTGCCCTGTGGGGTTTCCATACTCTTTTGGGCCCATTCCTTTTTTTCTATGGCCCTATTCCTTCTCTTTGGAATACAAATGCTTACTCTGTGCTATTGTACAATGGATGCATGTAATTTGCTTTTTATTTTCTTTAGCAGAGACTCATAGCAGAGTTCACCTTGAGTCTCAGTGGATACTTTGGACTTTGGGACTTTTCAGCAATGTTGGAACTGTGAAGTCTTTGGGAACTCTGGGTGATGGGCTAAATGCATTTTGCATTCTGAACTGGGCATGAGCTCTTCAGGGGCCAGGAGGGGAATGTTATAGTTAGATACAGAATTTCTCCTAAAGAGCTCATGAGAGTTGTAATCTCAGCAGTAGATAAATTCATTGTAATAAATACATTGTAATGAATTTATCTGAGTGGTGGCCTGGGTTGGTAGGGTATGGCTGAAGAAGGTGGGTCCCTGGGGCTGGGAACTTGGGGATTATATATGATTCCTCCTTCCTCATTTTCTCTTGCTCCATGATGTGAGGAGCAAAGCCTTATGCTCTTCCTCTCTCCACCTTTTGTCACCAACATGCCCTGAGAACTGGGGTCCCTGGCTTCACATGGACTGAACAGCAAAATCTCCAAGAAAAATTATGAGCAAATAAATCTTCCTTCCTCTAAGTTGTATGGTCAGCTCTTTGGATTATAGTTGTGAGAATGTTGATTAAGACAAGCGCCCGGTCCATGTGAGGCCAGGGTCTGGAGCTCAGGACAGGGCTGCAGGAAGCAGAGAGAGGGAGAACACACGGGCTTTGCGCCTCACATCATGGAGGCTGGAAGCAGAGAGTGCAAGAAAGGGAAGAAGGAATGATGTATAATCCTCAAGACTTCACTGCCAGGGACCCACATACCCTGGCCACACCCTCCTGGCCCTAGCCACGACCCAGATAAATCCAATACAATGGATTTATCCACTGATGAGATTACAACCAAGTCTCACTGCCAACACTGCTACCCTGTTCCCTTGAGGGCTGGGGGACATTCTATTTCCAAACCATTACACAGGCACTGAAGGAAACTGGAAGAATTGAAATTTTGGGCAAGAGAATAAGATCCACTCAAAATTTCAGGTGGATAGCAATACTCATTTTTTCTCCAGAGGAAAATTTCATTTTCTTTGTATATCCATCTGGTAACTGAAATTTCCAAAGTGGTGCAAGCAAATTTAAAAACAGGAAAATGGGCCAGAATCTGATAACTTGAAAAGGTGTTTTATAGAGAAATCATACTTTTCCATTGAAACAAAATTTTTCTCTACAGTCTTCCCCATTTGTTAAAAATAATCATAAAGTTTATTATCTTTTATGGTACTGGGGACTGAACTCAGGGGAGTTCTACTACTGAGTCACACCCTGGCCCTTTTGACATTTTATTTTGAAACAGGATCTCATTAAATTACCACGTGCCAGCCTCAACCTGTGATCCTCCTGTCTCATACCCCCAAATATTGGGATGACAGGTGTGTACCACCATGCTTAGTTCATAAATATTTTTCTTAGCCTGGTGTGGGGTGTATACCTGTAATCTCAGTACTTGGGATGCTGAAACAGGATGATCACAGGTTTGAGTATATCCTCATCAGTGTTGTAATACTCTCAGCAACCTAGCAAGATCCTATTTAAAAAATAAATAAATAAAAAGGGCTAGGGGTGTAGCTTGAAGGTAGAATGCCCCTGGGTTCTATCTCCAATACCACACACACACACACACACACACACACACACTCAAAGATTATTTTTATGATAAAATAAAATTGACCTCATAAGATTTAGCTGATTTACTTTCATGGATACAACAGTTATGACAATTTACTCTATAGGCCTTCCCTTTGCAGTACTCTGCTACTCCCAAATAAGTATTATTCTTTGAAGAATCTCTCTCTCTCTCTCTCTCCCCCCCTCTTGTTTTATTTAGATTGACATTGAACTACAATATGTCAACTTGATGATGTGCAATACTTGGATATGTGTGTGTATGTGTTTGGTTTATTAGTTCATTCATTCATTTGTTTGTTTGTGGTCAATATGGTAGCCAAGTAGAAATCTGAGTTAGGTATTAACTAATTTGCCATTATTTTCCTGTGATGTCATGAAAAAGAAAGTTTCAAGATGAATTCTGCCACATATTGGAAATTTCTAAAGCAAACACTTACATTCTTACATTGAAATAATTTTAAGCAAACATTTACATCCATCCATACACAAAACAACATATTCAACATTTGATATAGGCTTAATTCAGTCCAGATATTTGTCCTTTAAATGGATTGTACCAGCCCCCTGAAAGAAATGTTAACTAGAGAAGATAAGATATATTTGACAAACAGGAAAGAAATACATTTATAGTCAGTGTCAGAAAACAAGAATTATTTCTATACTAATAGATGGACAGAGGATAATTTAAGGACCAAATCTGAGGTACTATCTTTAAGATTGAGGTTCCTGGTACTGGTATTCTATTTTATCTTTTTAGAAGGGCAAATATTACTCTAAAATATTTTAGCTAATGCATAAAATATAAACACATTGTAATTCTCCAGTGAGAACTCATTTTGAACATTTACTTGCTAACTACTAATAATTAACATGCAAATTAAATTCATTCCCTTGCAGTCTTTCTTCCATAATCCAAATGCTTATTTCACTACAATACAGAAAAGGAGGAAAAGTCAAGATGATTTTCCTAATTTTTAAGTCACTGAGCATGATCTTTATTCTAAAATTTAACAGGAGTCTATATAGGAACCACCATAATACACACAGATTAGATATGGCAGAATTTTCGACATTTTCTCTTTCTGAACAGTATTGATTTTCTAAATTATTTTCTTATCTTGTCATCTTCCTGGTTCTTAACACTGGTCTTCAAAAAGGGTAACAAACCTGACAACTTTATTAAAAATTGGGATGCTGGTTTTACAAAAGGTGCATTATCATTTTCATTTTGTTAAAATATAACTTAGAAGCATAGGTTTCTTATTAGGAAGCTCTTATCATTCTTTTTTAAGTTGATAAAGTTTTTTTAAGAAATAATATTTAAAAATACTACAGAACTACAGTAATAAAAACAGAATAGTATTGGCACACAGAAACATAGACCAATGAAACAGAAGATACAGAAATAAGCCTGCACGCCTTTAGCCACTTTATGTTTGACAAAGGGGCCAAAAACATATGTTGGAGAAAGGATAGCCTTTTTAACAAATGGTGCTAGGAAATTGGTTAATCATTTGTTGGAGAATGAAATTAAACCCCAACCTCTAACCCTGCATTACAGTCAACTCAAGATGGCTCAAAGACCTATAAATTAGACCAGAGACTTTGCAATTACTACAAGAGGGTATAAGACCAACTCCCTCCCACTTCCAACATGGCTACTTTGTTTCTGTGGGGACTAGGGAGAATTAAAAATCCAAACCATTACACAGGAACTCTTCTACACTGTTGGTGGGATTGCAAATTAGTACAGCCACATATGGAGAACAATATGGAGGTTCCTTAAAAGACTGAGAATGGAGCCAGTATGTGATTCAGCCAAAGGAAGTGAAATCAGATTACTATAGGGACACACACATTTCCATGTTTATAGCAGCAAAATTCACAATAGCCAAACTATTGAAGCAGTCTGAGAGTCCATCAACAGATAAATGGATTACAAAATTATGGTATATAGACACAATGAAATTTTATTCAGCCATAAAAAAGAACACACTCATGTCATTTGGAAGAAATGGATGGAACTAGAGAATATTATGGTGAGATTAGCCAGTCTCAGAAAATCAAGGGTCATATATTTTTACTCATATGTGGAAGCTAGAGAGAAAGTGGGAAATGAAAAGGATTTCAGATAAATGACTGGAGACACTAGTGGAATGGGGGAGGAAGACTTGGGGAGAGAGGTAGGGAGGAGAAAGGGAAAATCCAATGAAGAAAACAATTCAAGTAATCCTTTGTTCATACATGAAGTTATCTGTAGCAATGTAAATATTATCTGGGGGGGAGCTGGGAGAGACCCTGAGGGCAAAACACAAGGAATGCTGTGTGCATGGGTGTTTCTGTCACTCTGAACCTCACTACGATGTATAATTACAATGTACCAATAAAAAAAGTATAGTACTTCCCTGAGAGATATATTAATGTTTTAATGACTGACAAAATTATAGCTGTATTTTACTTTAAAAATAAACTCAATGCTACCTCTACCAATATTTAGCATCTATCTAATATATAGGAAAATATAGATTTCATATATGGTTCTTTAAAATGCTCTGTTATTGTTGAATTTACTATTGTTATTGTTCTGTTTCTTTTATTAAATTATAACATAAACTTATTTGTTCTCAGAAGCCTAATAAAATGAGTGCAACTGCCTATCTATGAAATGGGCTGTTACCATTTAATATGACTTAATATATAGTACCTGTCACAAGTAAATACATAATAATCATCAGTTTTATCAGTTTTTTCCTGAAGCCAGGCATGATGGTACATGCTTATAATACCAGTACTTGGGAGGCTGAGACAGGAGGATCACAGGTTCATGGCAAGCCTCAGGAAATTAGCGAGGTTCTCTACAATATTGTGAGACCCTATTTCAAAATTAAATAAATAAATAAATAAAACAAAATACGCTGGGGGGTATAACTCAGAGGTAGAAGTCCCCTGGGTTCAATCTCCAGTAACACACACATATAAACACACATACACACACACACACACACACACACACACACACACACACACACAATAGTCTTTCCTGAATAGAAACATTTCATAATTATAAAATTATTAATTTGTAATTGAATACTATTCATTTTTACTTCCTGTAAAACATTTGTTATGCGTCATTACTGTTTCAATATGTCTATTTTGTTTATAGGAAAAATACTATTGTTTTATTTGTTTTGAGAATTGTAATTCAATTATACATAGACTTCTCCCTTAAATGTTATTTACCCTCAAGAATTATATTCTCTCCATATCTGATTGAAAAAGACATCCAATTTTCCCTAATAACAGAACCATAGTTTATCTCTAAGTGGCAATAGGCAATAAAAAGCTGTTTCTCTGTATTTTTTTTTTCTGCCTTGTTCATGGTCGGCAGTAAAAAGGGAAGCTGAAGTACTCATTAAGTTGTATATTTGATAGACTTTATAAAGTAATCTTCAACAGCAAATAAGAAAGAAACAAAATTGGGCAATAAATAAAGCAACAAAACTGAAATGAATTGCACATTGCCTGGAAAATCATGAAGACAAGGAATAAGAAAATCCTGTTGTTTGTGAAGCATGCATTGGTTGATTCTTCTTTTTGTTTTGTAAAGGCTGTTTGAGAGGAAGAAAAAAAATTGGTACAAGGATAGTGATTATTATCTCTAAGTTTTATTTTCCTCTTTGTTAAGGTGTCATGTAATCATTAACAACTTTGACCTATGGGCTATTTAAAGTTTTTTTTTTTTTTTTTTTTTTTGCTGTACCGCTGTACCAGGGATTGAATCCAGGGGCGTTCTACCTCCGAGCTACACCCCCGGCCCTATTTTTTATACTTTATTTTGAAACTGGGTCTCACCAAGTTGCGGAGGGCCTCACTAAATAGCTGAGGCTGGCCACAAACCCGGATCCTCCGGTCTCTGCCTCCCAAGTACTGGGATTATAAGCATGCGCCCCCACGCCAGGCCTATTTAAAGTTTTTCTGGCATGATATCACACCACTATCATACAAGTACAGAAGCTATGGAAATTATAACAGCCTTCATTCCCTTTTCTTTCTCTATCTCTATCTCTATCATTTCTATCTCTATCTCTATCTCTATATCTATCTCTATCTCTATATCTCTATATCTATCTCTATCTCTCTCTATCTATCTCTAATCTATCTTTCCCTCCTTCTGGGTTAGTCAAGAGCTATCATTAATAGTGATCTGTTCTGTGGTAGATATTTGTCCATAGTCGCATCTATCAATATTCATTTAATATCACCAACCTGGATGATCCTAAGACCAAGATTTCAGCAAGGAGACTGTCTCACTTTCTCTATTAGTCTCAAGACTTACATAAATTCATGGGATTCTTCTCATATCTGGGTTTTGAAACATGTTTGATGCAAGAAATATAACTTCAAGAGTAGCTAAAATGAGTTCCCTGGTTGTCTTCCAGGGTCAACAGAAAATGAGTTCTGGCATACAATTGTTTTCCATTGTTTAACATGTTTAGGGGCTCCAGATTGAAGTCTACACTCCATCAGGCATTTACCAATGAATGGAAATAATGGGAATAATAACACATGCACAAAGAAAATTCATGTCACAGTCTCAGATTATCTGTGAGAATGGTTCTTTAAAAATTCAAACTATCGCACATCTGCACTTTTGTCATATATGAAAAAACAGTACTCTTTAAATATACAATAAAACATGTCAGTGTCAATTTCTCAAAAAAATGGTCTGTTTTGTATTTAACTTGTCAAAGACCAGTAACAAATAATTCACAGCAAACCATACTTCGAGTAGCACAGTACTGAATATCTTTATTACCATGGTAAAGTCGCTATTTCTATTAAAATTAGATTTTCCTGGAAAGACCAAAATAAAAGTGTCATAAATAAGAAATGGTAAGAGTACATTTCTATTTCAGTAAAGTCTTCAGCTATGCATGCCAGGGTTGGTAGGGCAACTGTTCAAGGAGTCCTCAGACATGCGAGCCCTTCTTACTCCGTTACTGATACACGGGACTCTTGGTTTTCCCTATGAGACAAGTGGGTGGGGACTTCAGTTTTTCTCATCACATCTATACAGAGGCAGCAGCAGGACAAATATAAAGAGGAAAGTACTTATTACTTATTACTTATGCCAGCTAAATCGGATGTTCCCCCTAATCTGTGGGAGCTAGATAGAATGGGACTTAGAAGGGATTTAGAAGGGAAGAAGAAGAAATCTTTAGATGGACAAAGAAGGTGACCTAACTGAGGGAGTTGGGAGGGGAGTGGAGGGAAACACACTATAGCACATGATGTATATACACAAATTTATAAGACTCAATCACTATCCGGAGCATGAAGGGGAGGGAAGGGGGAGGGAATAGGGTGGGATTGGAGGGAGGGCTAAATGTGCAATGTGTGCATGTATGATGTTCATACC
>PVJS01031912.1:0-11514 GCA_004027185.1 Glis glis | reverse complement strand
AGAGAGAGAGAGAGCTGAGGCTGGCCGCGAACCCGGATCCTCCGGTGTCTGCCTCCCAAAGTATTGGGATTACAAGCGTGCGCCACCGCGCCAGGCCCTGACACTTCTTTTTTATGCTATAAACCAAAAATTAGTTACATGGTCATATATAACTTAAGTGTGTGAATCATAATCTTTATGTTGGAGAGATTTGTTACTTCAAAAGAAGAAAAATAAACCAGGCATGTTGGCCCGCCCCTGTAATCCCAGTACTTGGGAGGCTGAGACAAAAGGATCGCAGGTCCGCAACCAGCCTCAGCAACACAGGGAGACTTTCATCAACCCAGCAAGACCCTGTTTCAAAACAGAAAAGCAAAAAGGGCTGAGGGTGTAGCTCAGAGGTAGAAGGCCCCTGAGTTTAATCCCCAGGACCATTAAAAAAAAAAGAAGAGGCTAGGAGTGGTGGTGCACTCTTGTAATCCCAGTACTTGGGAGGCAGAGACCGGAGGATCCGGGTTCGCAGCCAGCCTCAGCTACTTAGTGAGGCCCTCTGCAACTTCGTGAGACCCTATTTCAAAACAAAGTATAAAAAATAGGGCCGGGGGTGTAGCTTGGAGGTAGAACGCCCTTGGGTTCCATCCCTGGTACTGCAAAAAATAAATAAATAAATAAATAAATAAATAAATAAAGGATAAAAGTAGGGCCGGAGTGTAGCTCAGAGGTAGAACACCCACGAGTTCAATCCCCGGTACTGCAAAAAAAAAAAAAAAAAAAAAAAAAAAGAGAGAGAGAAACTGCCACCCATAACTGCTACATCATTGAATAGATACAATTTAATGTTTATAAGAATTCCCAGCCATTATACATTTGATTGACTGATCATTTTAAAAAGTATATCTGAAGTTTATTTGTTTTTCAAAACTTTTGAAATTGTAGAGAAGTAACTTTTTGCCCCAGTGTGGAATTACTGGAACTCCGTTTCTGCTCATATTCTGTCCATTCCAAGAAATGAAATGCAGATTGGATTTCAGTGCAGTTCAATGATTCTGTCTGTTAGATATGAGTGATAAACTTCCCATCATTTTCTCAGTGACTTTGACATCACTGGACAACCATTTCTTCAACTGTGTCATTTACTGAAGAGAAAGAAGGAGAATACTGTAGTCTCATTTTTAACTTTGATAAAAGTATATGACTTCTGGGATGAATTAAATACTGCCATGGCACATTTCATGGTCACTTTTGACATTTCAAGTTGATTTTTTATAACATATGCCCTTTGGGGAACTAATTCAAAAGGATAATACTTAAAAACACCCAGGGGATTTTTTTCTAATAAGATTTATGAAGTTGCGTTGCCTAAAGTCGTCATCAGTAGAATTTACTAATCCAAGTGAGATACTCTGAAGAACAGAATATTTCTATTTATTCTGAAATATATGAAGATTAAATTTACAGGAAGAAAGGAATATTTAATTCTTTTGGGCTTTTGATAAGAAGCTCACTCAATCATTTCTCTTTCCTTCCCAATACTTCTTTCTTTTTCAGTGCCCTGATCAAGGACAAAACAAAACAAAATAGAAAAAAAAGGAAATATGATGGCTTGGTTTGGATTAGGATATATTAAGGCCACTATTTAGATTAAATTTAATAGTATTAGACATTTGGTGGTATAAATATTCATGTACTAAAAAGAAATAAATTTCCATAACATTTATATTTTTCTAAGATTTTTTTGCTTTATATATGCATTTTCTCATATTATGGTTTTCAGAGCTGAGTCATATTTGGAATTCAGAGTAAAGTCATTCGGTATTCCAGGTAAGAGATATTGTATCTTGGATAAGGTTTGTGACAGTAAGATTGAACTAATGTAAACAAATTGGGAATAATTTTTACAGTATACTTCAAAGAGCTTGATGACAAATTAGATATGGAGGATAGATTAAAAAGATCCCTGAACTTCTGTGTTCAGGAAACTGAATGAATATTTGTGCCATTCATTGAAATATGGAGAAATAAAGAGGATCATATTTTGAAACCAGTGTTGCACAGTTTCATAACGGATGTGGCACACAACACTCTTATACCACAAAAGTTCAAAATAACATTCTTAAAATAGAAAACATTACTTAGAAGTTATCTAATCTACAATCTCAGTTGATTATAGCTATATTGTCTTTGCTTGAGTGGTTCAAATGATAACATTCTCTTAGCTTTACAAACACAGAACTACACTTTTGAAAATAGTCATCACTTTTGATGTTCTGTAATAATCTGCCTCTTTATAGAATATCATAACAATTTTTGAAGTAGAATTCTATAGAACTTACATTACCTGTCCAAGAAGATTTTGACATTTCTTAATAAAATATTTACTAAATATGAACTATAAAATCATTTATTTATCCCCCATGTTTATTCTCCATTTCAAATATATACAGTGCCCTATTGTATAACAAAAAAAAATTGACTGTCCTTTTCCCCCAATTCCTAAAAGGTAGCTTCTAAATCCTTGGAACTTCCTAAGTGATAGGAATGTCTTTGTTGTTCATGGTGGGTCTCTCAGGCCATTCTGCTAATGAAATGACTCATGGTGGGCCCTATACAGTTTATGCTAAATAATGATTTAGGATGGGGGTTGACCATGCCAGAAAGACCAATGATATAATTAGAGCATCAGCCTGTTCTCTTAGGAGGGGAGAGAGCTAGAGATTGAGTTTGATCATTTGGTCAATGATTCAATCAATCATGTCTACTTAATGAAATCCCAATAAAATACTGGTATGGAGGCAGAGATAGGCTTCCTTAATTGGCAATACTCTGCAATCTGTCATTTATTAATGTGCTAAGCTGGCAATGATCTTGAGAATGATGGAATATTTGCATTTGGCTCCCTCTGAGATCTTTCCTGATGGAGTCTTTACTTATGCCCTGATTTATATTCTTTTGCTGAGATAAAACTGAAATCCTAAGGATGGTACTTCCTTGAGTCATGTGATGGTACTTCCTTTTGTCATGTGTACTGTACTAGCAAAGTACAGTTATGTACTCCTTAACTATGAAATGAGTTCTGAAAAACCATTAGGTGATTTTGTCCTGTGAATATCATAACATGATATTACATACACCCGGATGGTACATCCTACTAGACACTTAGGCTCTATGTTATATACATCTCTGAGAAAAACGGTGTTATAGATAGATATAGAATGTCCTCTGAAGAGCTCATTTAAGGGTGTTCAGGGTTGTTATAGTTAAGTCATGAGGATTGTAAACTCATCAGTAGATAAATCTACTATTGTAATAGATTACTATTGTAATAGATTTATCTGGGTGGGGTGTAGCTGGAGAAGATGGGTCCCTGGGGGTATAGCCTTAGGGATTCTTTTGTGTCTTTAAATCCCCTTGCTTGCTTGCTTTCTCTGCGTCCAGCCTTCATGATGTGAAGAACACAGCCCGTGCTCTATCTTCTTCTCTCTTTCTCTCTCTCTCCTTCCTGCTGCCTTGCCCTGAGATCTGAAAACCCTGACCTCATATGGACTGAACCCGGAATCTCCAAGAAATTGAGCAAGTAAATCCTCCTTTATCTAAGTTGTATGGTCAGTCATTTTTGGATTAAAACAGTGATAATGCTGACTATGAAGGGAATATGTGTCTGAATATATTACTCAAGAATGTAAGAAAATCTTCAGGAAGAAGAGGAAAATTTTTACCATTCTAGAAGGAATGTATCCAGGGAGTGATAGATTCTCTATCTTTCTTGGAGCTTCTAATCCTTTCCTAAGAAGGTCTAGAATGTGCAGAAAAAAAGAGAGATTCAAAAGAATCATCTCTCAACATTGTTTATACAAGAATTGGTTAAGGAATATCTGTTAATTAGCCACTTAAAGTTTTCCAGAGAAGATTTTTTTCGTTTGTTTGAGACTCTTTTTTTCTCTGAGACTTCTTAATTTTCTATCTTATTTCTTTCATTTATTTAAAATATTATTAAGTTATATTGATTTATGTGATCCTCCTTTCTCAACCTTCCAAGTACTGGGATTACAAGCATGTGACACAGTGGCTGACTCTTTATTCCAATTTTTAATAAGAACTCAAGCAAAAGAAATTAAGCAAAGAAGTAGGAAAAGGAAGAATTACTTAATTTGTCAATGTAAAATCTTTAAACTGCGTGCAAAGTAGTTGTAAAATATTAAGTCATCTCTCAGAACAAAAAGATCTGACTGAAAAACAATATACTCTTAATTTTTTAAGTGGATTGGATTTTCTGAGTGCTTGAGGTTTTGTCTCTTTGGAATCAATAAATCTCCCTGTTTTTCTTGGTGGAAACAGTTGAATTAGAGATTGTGCCTCTCTTTTGCAGTCCATTATAAAGCCTAACAAAGTAACCAGTCAATGTCAATTTGTGTGGAACAGGTCCAGTTAAGTCTCCAGGAATAAGACAAAAAGGAACAGCATGGCAAGAAGGAGCCAGACTTGCTCTTTAAATTATGTTTCAAAGGACAAGTGCTATGTGCCTGCTAGCTGTTCGAAGGCAGCAAGCAGAGGAGGAGCCGTTAGCAAACTGAGTATTAAATGAACATTAATGGATCTCTTTGTAGATAAAGAAAAAAGTAAGGGGAAAAGTCAGGCAATTAATTCTGAGTAAGTTGCTTGGAATCAGAAGGAGGAAATTCAGATTAGCTTGTCAGTTTAAAGAACAGATGATAGGAAAGTAGTCAACACGAAGCAATTCATTTCATTCATCTAAAATACCGAGTTTTCACAGTGAGAAAATGGCATGATTGAATATATCTACATTAAAATTAAAATCTGACATTCTAAACAACAATATACTCAAAACTAATATTTTAAAGTATTTTTATTCAACTCAAAGACCTTATGTAATTTGAGTTAGGTCAACAATTTGGCCATCCCATATATATTCATTGGAACATATACTACTATTTATTTTTTAAGGTGTTGTATTAGTCACCTTCACATCACTATAATGATACACTTTAAAATAATTAAGTTATAAAGTGACAAGGTTTATTTTGGTTCATAGTGTTGGAAGTCCCACTCCATGACCAATTGACTACACTGCTTTGAGCCTGAGGCAAGACAGTACATCATGGTGGAGAAGCAAAACCATTTATATCATCAGCTAAGAGACAAAGAGGGAGAGGAAGAGACCAGGGTCCTACAAACCTCAAAGACCCATCCCCAGTAACCTAAGCGCACCCCACGAGGCCCTACCTAATGTTTCCACCACTTCCTGCAGCACCACCCTGGGGACAAAGCCTTCAACACATGGAGTTTTGAGGGACAGTAAACATCCCAACTAATGCAGGCACTAAAAGTTTCTGTAGGAAACTAAGTATGAAATGTTTGATAATAGTTTAATTTGATGCAAAATTCCTCTGATCTTTTAATATGCTAAGATGTATTATGAATCAGTAAGGAGGGTAAGATGTGGTTTTTAGTATTTCCTCAATAATTTCCTTGTTTTTCTCATGTATTTATTCACTCACTCAGCCAAACATGTGCTTTCATTGTTTCCAATGATATTACTATAGTTCTATAAATTAGAAACATGGTCATATTGCTATATTTCTACAAAATAGAAATACAGCATTGAACAAAATAGAAAAAAATTCCTACCTTTATAGATTTCATATTCTAATGGAGCATTTTGTGAGTCTGGTATCCTCTTTAGCAGTCTTTGAAAAATACATACATATTGTCTCAGAATTTACATAGGGTTATAGGTAACAAGTCAGTGGGATGACATTGTAGCTTTGGACATTTTGTTAGCAGAAACATTAACTGTATTTTAAAGCCATTGTCAGGATACAGCTATATCTACTTTTATATAGCTGATATCATTGTTTCCTAATGAACTTTTTCTTTATTAAAATGCTAAGATCAAAGTAAAACTCTTCAGCTGGCAATTATTTGAGCTTTCTAGAAAACTAAGGATTGAAAGGTTCATCTAGGTTTTATCTTTTAGTCCTTTTCACCAGTCACGTTCTCCCTAGAAACACACCAGTACACACACACACACACACACACACACATGCACACACACACCATCTACTGCATCTGTGCTCTGTGAAGAAAAAGCAAGAGAAAGAGAACTGTGGCTAGCAGACTAATATTATGAAATTCATGGGCAGGGTTCTAGACTGGAAACCCATTTGGAATAGTTTTGGGGGGGCACTGGAAATTGAACCCAGGGGCATTCTACCTCTGAGTTATACCCCCAGCCCTATTTAATTTTTTTTTGAAGCAGGGACTCAGTAACTTGCCAAGGGCCTCATCAATTTGCTGACACTGGCCACTAACCTGCAATCCTCCCATCTCAGCCTCCCAAGTACTGGGATTACAAGTGTGGGCCACCAAGCATGGCTGGGATTTTTATATTAATGTGGTAGAATTTCTTTTCCCTCAGGAAACTTCAGTTTGTATTCACAAGGCCTTCAACTGATTGGATGAGAACCCTTCATATTATGTAGATTAATCTGCTTTACTTATAATCAACTGGTTGTAAATGTTAATTAGATCTGAAAAATATCCTTTCAGCAATATCTAGACTATCCTTTGTCAAAACAACTGGGTGCCATAGTATAGACAAATTAACACTGCATTTTCTCATTTTCTTCATTTTCTTTTCTTTCTTTTCTTTTTTTTTTTTTTGCGGTACTGGGGATTGAACCCAGGGGCATTCTACCTCCGCGCTACGCCCCCGGCCCTATTTTTTATACTTTATTTTAAAACCGGGTCTCACGAAGTTGCGGAGGGCCTCACTAAGAAGAGAGAGAGAGAGAGAGAGAGAGAGAGAGAGAGAGAGGGAGAGAGAGAGCTGAGGCTGGCCGCGAACCCGGATCCTCCAGTCTCCGCCTCCCAAAGTACTGGGATTACAAGCGTGCACCACCACGCCGGGTTTAACACGGCATTTTCTATTCCATTTGTCTAAGAGAAGAAGTTCACACAGCAGCCCTAATATTTGAAACATGGTCTATTGCGAAGCCAAAGGCAGCATTGTCTCCACTAATCTTCACATTTTACTTAGTGCTTGGTTATTCCTCAGACAGTGATACACAGAGGGTCCTAACATAGAGCAGTGTCCGGTCCATATGAAGTACCCAGTAAATATGTAAATTAGAAATATAATTTGAATAGTCTTTACTCTCATTTATGAATTCTAAGCTAATATTGGATACAAAATTGATTGTGTCAGCTCTGATAATTACCTAGCAACAAGCAATGCCTGTTTATTTTTCCCCTTTAGGAAACAAGAGCATGTCTAAAATGTGTCTTCTCTTTTGAAATCTCTTTCCAAGAATATTTTCTCCACTTCTCTCCTCTAAACCTATTTGAATATACAAATTTACTTTTGGATAAGCAAATATACTTCAGAACTTAAATAATTTAATCCCATAGAGGAAAACCAGTGGGTAAATTGGTTTTGTTTTATTGTATATTTATTTTATTTTTGTTAACACAATGCATTGCTTAAAGAAGGACAATTGGGCGCTTAGAAATGTGCCCTGGTTTGCACATGGAATAAATTGCAGACAACTCAGCTCTATTAATCAATACTTATTGATCATGGTCAGAGTTAGTTATTCAGGTATAGTGGTCATAAATTATAGCAATAACATTTATTTTATGATAAAAATTACAACTTTAATTAGAAGCTCACTCACGTGATGTTTTTCATTTGTGAGGATCACTTTATTGTTATTTAGAACCCCTATATGCAATCAATACTCTATTAAGGCCTGCAGTTAATAGTTTGTATGAATCAAAAATTCAAAAGCTGTCCTCAATGAAAAAATCATTATCATTATCATCTTGTTGTTTAATATTTATTGTGGACCACATTTCTTCACTAAGCTTTCACATTATTTATCTTGGTTATAAAGGTCTCAATAAAACACTTATAACAAAAATGAGAAAATTTCCTATTTGCTTAAGCTTGAAAGGTCATTTATTTTGAAAGCTGTGGTTCTCTATATTTTGAATTAGCTAAAATTTTATGTGAACAGAAGGAGCAAGAAAAGTTAAGCAAATTAATTTCATAACTTTCTGAAGTATGGCAAAATTTCTGTATGTGTTTTTGCTTTCAATTTGATCTTATTCCAAATCAATCAGGAATCAAAGCAATTATCAAATATATTGTCCACCATTTTCCCATGCTAAATCTCATATTTTGGTTTCACTGCACAAAAAGTATTAACAAAGACAATAACATATTAACAAACTTCCATGTTCTCTGATACAGTTACACATATATAAAAACAAATATATAGAAATTCTTCACAATTCTGAAATATAAGTACTATTAAAAAAGGGATAATCACTTAAACAAACATTATTTCAGGGTAAATCTTGTGTTCATTACCATGTGTACTTTAAAAGGTACGCAAAGGCTGAGACCAGCTTTGACTTATGTTGGGAAAGTAAGACATTTATAGATATAATGAATTAGAATGGAGTTTAACAAATGTAATGATTTCAAAGTCAAGGAGACTCATGTGTCAATGAAGGTCAGGGAAGCTACTATGGAATCCATCTGAATTCATTGCAAGTCAATACACGATACCAGCTAGGATTTTGTTGAGCTGAAAGTAACAGAGATTAAATTGCCCCAATGGCTTAATCCTTCAAAATGCCTAGAGGTGTGCAGGTCAGGTCTGATGTGGCTCACTCTTCTCTACAAAGTTCTGACAGATCTGGAGTCTGATTAGTTCATTACTCTGCTAACCCAAAATGCAGCTGATATGCTCATAGTCAAAAGGGCTGTACATTCCAGATACTAGGGTGGAGAAAGGGATGAATAAAGACCAAAGGTCACATACATTTTTTGTTAACAGAAGACCAAGACTACCTTCATGTTCTTCTTTTTTTTTTTTTTGTGGTACTGGGGAGGAACCTAGGGGCATTCTACCTCCGAGCTACACCCCCAGCCTTATTTTTTATTCTTAATTTTGAAACAGGGTCTCACTAAGTTGCGGAGGCCTCACTAAGTAGCTGAGGCTGGACGTGAACCCGGATCCTCCAGTCTCAGCTTCCCAAGTACTGGGATTACAAGCGTGCGCCACCACGCCTGGCTTCATGTTCTTCTTAACTAAAACTTAGCTTTATTCCTGACTGCAAGACTCTGACCTTTCTTTAATTAGAGCATTTACTTTAGAAAAACTGTCAATATAAATACTTTCCCTGCCCCCTTTGAACGCCCGGCTTCACTGTCTTTTTTATAATAATTCATTTGAACAGATAGCTATTAGAGTATGTTTGTATTTATCGCTACTTTTTTCTATAAGTAAGAGTGAAAAATATGTGCTCCTCTCAGAAACTTAAAAGCATACAACATATTATATGTGTTTTTATAGATGGAAGGAAGGCACTAACATTTCTCTTCCACTATATTCTTGTAATGTAGGAAATGCTTACATATATGTTATCTTAATTAATTATACTATAAATGATGGAACCCGGGGCATTCTACCTCCAAGCCACATCCCCAGTACTATTTTTTATTCTTTATTTTGAAACAGCACCTCACTAAGTGGTGGAGGGCCTCACTAAGTAGCTGAGGCTGGCCGTGAACCTGTGATCCTCCTGTCTCAGTCTCCCAAGGACTGGAATTACTAGCATGTACCACCACGCCCGGCTATAAATTTCAAATAATATACAAATAGTATTCAAAATACTACCATGTTAGAGAGTAAATATGGTCATTAATATAAAATAAAACTTAACATTGAATTTGTAATGTTGTATCCTTTGCATGAGATCAGGAGACCTCTGTTTAAATAGCATTCTCAAGAGTTAAGCTAATAAATATATATATGATGAAAGATACTGTGATCAATGATTTACTCAGGAGAGGCTTATCGCAACTGCCACATTCGGTAGCCTTCTACTTAATTTTCTAGCAGAATTGTATTTTATCTAAATTATTTTCTTATTTAGAGTTAAATGATAATTATATTACATTTTGCTGGCAATCACAAACTTACTGCTGCTTTTCAAGTTTTGTTTGTTTGTTTACCTGTCTACCTAGTCTGTCTTAGGACTCATTTTAATGCACTACCAAAAGTGCATAAAATGGACAGAGAAATGAAAATGAACAACAATTAGAGTAATTGAAACTTTCAAAGGGTTACTGAATATTGGTTAATATCAAGAATAGGAAAGCCTCTAGAAAAGAGAATGAATAAAAAAATAAGATGGAAAAGAGAATCTACTATTTAGCAAAGAAAAATCAAATGAGAACATACAGAAATGTAATTCTAGAGGCATGATAGTACTTAACAAGAATTAAGTGCTGATCAGAAATTCTGAGATTTGAGTCACATGTTTTAGGCTGTCTTTTAAATTCCCAAGCAAAAAATGTACAGAGAAGCCTGATTTAATCAATAAGTACCTGTACTTATTCATTGAATAAATACATGTCAGGGCCCAATCAGTGTATAATTTTGTAAGAAGCATTTTTGTATTCTTTTCTATTCTTTCCTAAACATGGCCAAATATTTATAAATGTGGTAACATCTGAGAGTCTCTTAATGTGTATCCTTGAACAAATTGCTACCTCTTATGGTGGGGACAATTACATAATTCATTAATATGGTTGTTGGAAGGATTGAATCAGATAATGTGTATTATCTTTCCCAGATTTTTTCAATCTAAACTCATTTCCTAGGCAACACATCCATTCTTGTGTCTTTACTACCTATAACATTTAAAACTTCCCATTGATTATCCGCAGCTCATATTTTTTCCTTAGTCCTCTAGAGTCATATTTCAACTATCTTCCCTGTGCCTCTAATTGGATATCTATCCAACAAGTTAAACTTGACAGCTCCACAGCCATCCTCCTGAAATTTTGGGGGTCTAGCCTCAGCCTGTCGTATCTATGTGATGGCAACCCATTTCTCTGTTTGCTCAGACCAACACATCTTAGGGCCCTCCATGAATTCTCCCTTTCTATACTATCATTTAATTCATGTATAAATCCTTTTTTTTAATTTTTATGTTCATTTATTGGTGCATTGTAAATTATAATTATACATTTTGATATATGTCAGGGTATGAACATCATACATGCACACATTGCACATTTAGCCCTCCCTCCAATCCCACCCTATTTCCTCCCCCTTCCCTCCCTTTCATGCTCCAGATAGTGATTAAGTCTTATAGGTTTGTGTATGTACATCATGTGCTATAGTGTGTTTCCCTCCACTCCCCGCCCAACTCCCTCAGTTAGGTCATCTTCTTTGTCCATCTAAAGATTTCTTCTTCTTCCTTTCTAAGTCCCTTCTAAGTCCCATTCTATCTAGCTACCACAGATTAGGGGGAACATCCGATTTTTTACTCTTAGTGTCTTACTAATATCGCTTAGCATGATGTTCTCTAGTTCTCTCCATTTCCCTGCAAATGATGTGATTTTGTTCTTCTTTGTGGCTGCGTAAAATTCCATTGTGTACATATCCCATAGTTTTGTGATCCATTCATCTGTTGATGGACACCTTGGCTGTTTCC
>PVJS01031911.1:0-23102 GCA_004027185.1 Glis glis | reverse complement strand
CTTTGGGAGGCGGAGACCGGAGGACCCGGGTTCGCGGCCAGCCTCAGCTCTCTCTCTCTACTTAGTGAGGCCCTCCACAACTTCGTGAGACCCAGTTTCAAAATAAAGTATAAAAAATGGGGCCGGGGGTGTGGCGCGGAGGTAGAACGCCCCTGGGTTCAATCCCCAGTACCGCAAAAAAAAAAAAAAAATTACGAAACACCATATAATTGCATTATCAGTTTTGAAAGCACGAGTACTCACGCTTCATGTCCATTTGTCTCACTTTGCCTTCCATTCTCAAGTTCTATGCTTCCTTTCAATTATTTTTACTCTTCAAGAATTCTTGTCTTCTACAATAACACATATGTTGCTTGATATATTTGCATTTACTTTAAAATAATCCACTTGGATTCTAATGCTTTCTCATTTTTATGACTCGGCACGTTTTCAGGACATGATCTTTTTTCTGCTCTTTCGTTTTATGCACCAAAACTATAGATAAGAAGAAATCCTGTTTTCTACCTGCATCAGGTTCCCCTAAAACCTATTTCATGAACTGTTGCTTATTGTCTATCCTCAGTCACATAGAAGAAGGATCTAAGCTCTGTGTCATGTACAATATAACTAAAATACAAATTAGGTGCACATTTACTATGCTAATAATCTAGTGGCAGAATTATCATGGATCTTTAAGAGTGTTAGCACTTGGCGGAGTAGAGAGGCTCAAGAGCACAGCTATGGAGTCATATCATCCTGGATTTGAATTTCTACTACTACTTAATAATTGTATGTCACTAAGAAACACATGGAACATGTCTGACCTCATCAACTTCCCAAGTTAAAGAAACAATTGAATTAAATGAAATAACATATGAAGTCACCAAGGAGAATAACTAACTTAATAAGTGCTCAAAAATATTTAACTGCTATTTTTATGGTTTTCTATACCCAGATCTCCAAAAACTTTGCTATAAAGATATATATGTTCTCTCTCTTCCCCTCCCTCTCTGTCTCTCACATTATATCTACCAAATACTGAAAAAAAAAAATATATATATATATCCAAAGAGGAGTCTTAGAAAGATTGAAAAGAAAAAAACACATTGCAAAAATTTTAAAAAGATTAGAATGGAAAATACATAATGCATTGTCAACCCTAGTATTTAGAGAGCTTGGGATCTGCCCTCTCTATCATCACTGGAGGTAAAAACTGGACAAATAAAAAATCATCAATTCTCTTGAATTCATCAGACAATTGAAGTTGCAGAGCAATCCGACACCTCAGAACCTAGATGGACTGAGAAATCTCCCAGGATCTGTTTACTCCAGGCAGAAGTCACTGGATACCACAATATCACCTCATGGTAATGTGTTGACTTTCTATGGATTAGATTAGTGTGAAAGTTTGAAACTCATAGGGCCACAATCATGGGTCAGTCTACACAGTTTCTTAGTCTTTTCTTTCAGGAAACTGCCAGATTCTCATAGTGAGAATTTGATACAAGATAAAAAGTATAGTGGCCCTGACAGGCAGAAGGAAAGAACAGTCCTCATGTAACTCCATATTTCTCTGCAACAAAGGCCCATTCAGTGTGGGAAAATATTTTACTCAAGAAATACAATCTACTTTTATTTAAGGTTACACATCATTTAATTCAACCAACAGAGGATTGGAAATGTTAAAAAAATGTGTCTGTATTAAACATGTAAATTTTTCTATGTCATTATTCCCTAAACAATACAGTTTAACAACTATTTACATAGCATGACATTGCCTTAGGTATGTTAACTAATCTATAGATGATTTAAAGTATATGAGAGCTGGGTGTGGTGGTGCATGCTTGTAATCCTAGTACTTGGGAGGATACAGGTTCTTGGCCAGCCTTAGCTACTTAGGCCCTCGGCAACTTAGAGAAACCTTGTTTCAAAACAAAGAATAAAAAATAAGGCTGGGGGTGTAGGTTGGAGGTAGAATACCCCTGGGTTCAATCCCCAGTACTGCAAAAAAAAAAAAAAAAAGAAAAGAAAGAAAAAGTATATGAGAGGAGGGCTGGGAGTGCAACTAAGTAGTAGAGCACCTGACTAGCATGTTCAAGGTCCTGGGCTCAATCCCTAACACTGAAAAAAAAATAAAAAAATAGAAATTAAAGTCTAAGAGAGTATGTGCATAGATTATGTGAAGATACTATATCATTTTACATAAGAGACTTGAGCATTCACAGATTTCACTCTCCACAGGGACTCTCATATTTTGTCCATAATGCATAATGAGGGATAACTACATGAAAACTTTATCTGATCTGGAACTAATCAAAATAATAACCCTGGCATAGCTACACTAAAGGGACTTCAAAACAAAGAAGATTATCTGAGGTTAAGAGAGACTATAAAGATAAAAGGGTCTTTTCTTCAGGAAGACATAACAATCCTCAATGAGTGAGCACCTAAAAGCATCAAAATATATAAGGCAAAAAGCGATAGAACTGAAAGAAGAAAGAGACAAGTTGACTATTATATTGGGAGACTTCAACACCTCTCTGTCAATGATTGATGGATCAAGTAGGCAGAAAATCAGTAAGGAAATACATGACCTGAACAGTACTATCAATCAACTTGATCTAGTTAATAATTATAGAATACTTCATTCAACAACAGCAGAATTCACATTCTTCTCAAGAACACATAAAATATTCACTAGTAGATTATATCTGGTCATTAAAAAAAACTTTGGTGGATGTAAAAAAGTGTGTTCTCAGACTATTGCAGGCCATCTTATAAAGAGACTGAAAAAGGAAAAAATATATTTATGTTGAAAAATGAGGAATAAATATCCAATAGAGTTTATCATGCATTCTTTGTAAAAATCTACAAAAAACAGAAGACTATACTAATATAACATATATACAAATATATATAATCATACTTAATAAGGAGAAACTGAACACATTCCTCTTAATAAATAAGTAAAGGACGAGGTGGGAGAACCC
Source organism: Glis glis (assembly GCA_004027185.1). Taxonomy (NCBI): domain Eukaryota; kingdom Metazoa; phylum Chordata; class Mammalia; order Rodentia; family Gliridae; genus Glis; species Glis glis. Next base: position 20,133 of record PVJS01031911.1, on the reverse strand, counting down.
TTGAGCCCAGAAGGAGTTTGAGACTTGCATGGGCAGTATGGTGAGATCCTGACCAACAACAAAAGACTTCTATATCTACTAGTCCTTTCTAACATAATAGGTTCAGGTAAAAACAAGACAGGCAGATTCAAAGGCAAAAATAACCATGTCATCATTTGAAGATGACATAATTGTCTATATAGAAAACTTAAAAGAATATAGAAAAGCTAATAAGCAAGTATAATAAGGTTACTGGATACAAGGTCAATATATAAAAGTTAGTTATTATAACCCAGCAAATCAATTGGAATGTGAAATTTAAATATATATATATACCAAAAAAAGAAGTTCTTAGTTACACATAATATGTACAGGATCTACATGCAGAAAACTATGCTTGTGAAAGAAATAAAAGAAAAATTAAGTAAATGAAGAGATATTCTGTGTTCACAGATTGAGAAACTCAATATTTTTAGGATGTTATGTCTTCCTAACACATTTATAGATTCTATAAAATCTCAGTCAAAAATCTCAGACACTTTTTGTAGATACCAACAACTTACTTGAGAATTTATATGGAAATGAAAAGGGTGAGGAAGAGACAATACATTCTTTTTAAATAAAAAACAAAGAACAAAGTTGGAGGACTCACATAACTTAATTTCAAGATAATATAAAGCTAGAATAATCAAGATGGATTGTTACCTGTGAAGTGATAGACATATAGATCAATGGAACAGAATGAAGAGGCCAAGAATAGATCGACACAAATGCAGTCAACTGATTTTTGGCAAGAGCACAAAAATTTAAGGGGGAAAGGTGAATCTTTTCAGCAAAAGGTACAATTGGACTAGATATAGACTTTACAATTTATATAAAAATAAACTTAAAATATGCTATAGTTTTAAAAATGTTTTAGAAGAAAACACAGGAGAAAATTTGTGTGACTTTGAGTATTGAGGTCAGTTTTTAAATGCAACACTAAAAGTGCAAACCATGAAAGAAATATTTGAGAAGTTGGACTGTACTATATTTTTGTGAAAGACACTTGGGGAAAATATTTACAAATTATGTATCTGATTAAGGACTTCTATCCAGAATATTCAGAGGTTTCTTAGAATTGAACAATAAGAAAACAAAAAAAAATTTTCAAAATGGGCAAAAGATCTCAACAAATATCTCACCATAAAATAAAAACAGATGACAAATAAGTTTTTGAATATACACATAGCAATATTTATCAGAAAAGAAATGCAAACTAAAAAATGAGATTTTATTATTTACCTATTAGAATAGTTAAAAATTTAAAATTTTACATATACCAATTGCTGGTGAGAATGTGGAATAACAGGACTCTCATGAATTGCTAGTGTTAATCCAAAATGGCATAGCCACTTTGGAAAACAATTTTTATTTTTATAAAGTCTTGCATAGTCTTATAATACAATCCTCCAATCACTGTAATTTACCCAACTAATTTAAAACCTTACACACACACACACACACACACACACACACACACACACACACACTGCCCAAATATTTATAGTGGTTTTACTCATAATTACTTCCCAACAAAATGGAAGCCAACAAAATATTCTTCAATAGGTAGACAGGCAAACAAACTGCAATTTGCATATCATACACACTCAATTTAATATTATTCAGTGATGAAAACAATAAATAATCCAACTGAGATTGGTGAAGACATGGACACCCAAGCATGATATTTTTTTTTGCGGCACCGGGGATTGAACCCAGGGGCTTCTACCTCCGAGCTACCCCCGGCCCTATTTTTTATTCTTTATTTTGAAACTGGGTCTCACTAAGTTGCAGAGGACCTCACTAAGTAGCTGAGGCTGGCCGCGAACCCCGATCCTCCGGTCTCCGCCTCCCAAGTACGGGGATTATAAGCGTGTGCCACCGTGCCTGGCTCGAGCATAATATTTTTAAATAACAAAGTACTTAAGTTGTTTTTCAGAAGAAGTCCACAGAATTCACTCAAGGACAATTTGAAACCAGCTTTTAAAGAATGGACGTGCCTACAAGAAGCCAGTATCTCCAGCCAATGGCCATTTGAGGTCAGGAGCTCAAAATTCCTGGTACAGAACATGATAACTCCCCCAGGGAAGAAACAAATGACCTGTGAAGAGGCATGATCACCATCAATACCTGCACCCAAATCAAACAAACAAAACCCCTAACACTCCTCTTTCTCCTTATCCTATCAATAAGCAGCTTCTCCCTTCCCCTTCCTATAAATTCCCCTGCTGGAAACCTATTGGGAAGGCAGATTTGAGGTCTTTGCTTAAACAATGCACAGCCCCTCATTCCAAGTTCTCTTTCCAAATTTGATTTACAATAATTAATCACAGTAGTTAGAAAGGCATCATTTTAAGATTTTTTCATTGGGAACTTTGCTTGAATAAAGCCTAGGGAACAAATAAGCACTCTTTTACTCAATAATAAATACTGAGCCTATCTGGGACATTTTTCTTTTCAGAATAAGCATCATTACCACTCCAAATTTTTAATAGTTTCTCATTTTTCTCTTTTCCTCTTTTCCCAAGGATTAATTTGTGGTGAGGCTAGTGTTACATTCTCTTCTTTAGGCACACAAAGGAGCCTTTTCTATTACAGTATATCAAGTATGTAGTTCAATGCTCAATAAATTTTTTCAAATATAGCTTGTAATAAATGGAAAGTAGAAGGAATTTTATTAACCATCAGATATGTATTTTTTTCTAAGAATCTGAAGTAAGGAGCCAATTTGGAAGACACACATAAATCTTATAAATTTATTGGTAGAGAACCAGTGAGCAATGCTATCAAATACAGTATTTCTTGTAATTTGATGATATTTAAGTAGATGGGTGTGCAGAGTGCCTGAAAGATATCCCGAATATTATTCTCACTGCTCCTATTATCGTTTCTAGGGCTATTCACATACAGAGTCATTTGGAAGCATTATTGAAGAATTATATTTTTAAAATATCTTGGATTTAATGTTAGGAAAAGGTTACTTTAATTCCCAATTATCTTTAAGGTTTCTACATTAGCTGAACTCTAGATATTTTAGTAAAATATGAAACCAATTTTAAAATAATCACAATGTCCTGATTAATTACTAGAGATTGAAAAAAAAGCCCTAGATCAGGTTGACTAAGTATAATTATTAATAAAAAAGTAAGCAATGAAACTCAGGACTGATGTGTCATAGTACTGTAAGTGAATACCAGGAAGGTGAGGGACAGCTTGGATACTACATATCTATCAACAGTCCTAGGCAGAAAAGTTTCTTTGAAAACTTGAGTTTCTGCTTATGAATTTCTGCTTCAGTAGGTTGTTATTCTCTGGGTTCATCTGTCCTGTCTTCCCATTTGGGGAAAATGATCCCTGACTCAGTCGGGAGGATTTACTGATATTGTATTAAGATATGGAAAATGAAAGAAATCATAGATGATTGCAACACATTCAACCTTTTTTTTTTAAGCTGGGCGTGGTGATGCATGCCTGTAATCTCAGTACTTGGGAGGCTGAGACAAGAGGATCATAGGTTCGCAGCCAGCCTCAGCAACTTGGTGAGATCCTCTGCAATTTAGTGAGACCCTGCTTTGAAAAAAATTTTTTTAAATATAGGGCTGGGGGTGTAGCTCAGAGGTAGAATGCCCCTGGGTTCAATCTCTAGTACCCCCCCACACACTATAAGTGCAGAAAATGATTGAACATAAATGATTGAACATAAATGATATAACAATGATCATGTTATTCTATTATCTACCTGTTATTTTCAATAACTTTAAATAGATTTTAATAACATTTAACACTACAATTATTTTAGAGCACCAGAATCAACTATATTACTATTTGTTGTTTCACTGGGCATGTGTTAGGTACTATATATGTATAGTGTGAATGTGTGTGTGTGTGTGTGTGTGTGTGTGTGTGTGTGTGTATGTGTGTGTGTATTACAATCTAGAATGAAATATATTTTCAATAGAAATATAGGCAATGGTATTGTTCTTGCATTTATGCAGCCTACAACTTATAAGTGCCTATTATTTGAGGAATCTTTCTAGGTGCTTAGAATGTATCAAGGAATAAAAAAGACAAAAATTTCTGCCTCACTTCCCTATGGAGCTTACTATTATTATTATTATTAATATTCCAACATCGTGTTGTACAAGCAAGAGGGCAGAGAGGAGACAGACTGCAAACAACCAATCTAATAAACAAGTATATTATATTGTATGTGGGAAGGTGAGAAATGCTGTCGAAAAGATTTTAACGTGAGCAAAATGAGCGAGATGCGGAACACTAAGGGAGCAGGGGAATGGATTAAGATTTTAAATTGGTTGTTCATGGTGGGTATTATCAAGAAAATTACATTTAAATAAGGATTTGGAGAAAACCAGGAGTCAGCAATACAGTTCTATGGTGTAAGACATCTCCAGGCCTCAGGAAATCAAGTCAGGGCCGTGGGCTCCAGCCATGGTGGAGAAGTCAGTGAGGCGTTAGCAAAGCGAGCAAGGCAGAGTGCATCTGGACATCAGGGTGAGAGCAACAGAGGCTATGTATGGTTTTAAATGATTAAATACTGGAATGTTTGGAGCAAAGGCATGGCATGATCTGAGTCACAGTTTAAAAGGATCACTCTTGTTGATCTTGTTGGATTTAGACTATAGATGAGCTGAGGTAGAGGCAGAGACCAAAGGATGAGATGAGAGCCTAAATTGGTAGAATCGAGGCGATCAGGAGTCAGAACATTGTGAGAGGGGAAGATGTGGTCAAATTCAGGATATATCTATAAGGTGGAGCTGGGAGGAGATTTACTGACATTGTATTAAGATTTTAAAAGTGAAAGAAGACAAAGAGCATTACAGCACTTCTGACCTTTTTTTTTAAGTCTCAGCAACAGAAAAATGGGGTGCCATCCTATCAAGTGATAGGGGACTCGTGGTTCCTGAGGAGCCATGGACTCTGGTGTCTCTGCTGGCACCTAAGGAGCTGAGATGTCATCACTCCATACTAATAAGCAAAACACTGAGCAAACTGAAAAACCAGCTCTTCTTAAAACTGTCAGAGAAGTAATGTCAAAGGGCAAATCATGTTCCCCAAATGGGAAGACGAGACAGACGAATCCAGAGAATAACAACACTACTGAAGCAGAAACCTAAGAACCAGTGCAGAGATAGAGAAAACCAAACTGAAAAACTGCTGAAGGCTCATAATGGACAAATCTAGAGGCAAAACTCCAGCGTGATCTAGTCTTTGAGAAGTCTGCACATTTTTGTGAGTTTTAAATATAGGGAAGTTCAACCAGGTCTCCATAGTCAATAGCCAAGAATAATCTACTCAGGCTCCTGACAAGAGGAAATGAAAAGCAACCATTTTGAAATACACCAGAGCATTTCACTATTTTTAACAAGGCCTGGCCTCAAGATAAACTATTTTACCAAACTTAACCCATTGAGAATTATTCAGACCCTAAAGACTTTGGGGGAAAAGACCAGTACACAACTCCAGTCCCCTCTATCCATCCTATTCCTCTTAAGGGGCAGGATAGGCGTGGGGCTGAGAAGACCTTGTGAAGTTCACTGACAAGCAGCACAGGCTTATTGAAAGACAGACTTGATCTCAGGACTGTAGAACACTTTCCCTGCCCCACACTGTATCCATTAGATGACTAAAGGCCTGTTTACCTCACTTCATTTTGCCCAGTATAAAATTATAGCTTTCAAAAATAACGTACAAGGCATACTAAAAGGTGGGAAAAATATAGTTTGAAGAGAGATCAAGCATCAAGATCATATTGTCATCCACGTTGGAATTATCAGAGAATTTAAAACATATGCTAATGACTAATGGAAAAAATAGACAACATGCAAGAAGAGATGGGTAATATAAGCTGAGGGATGGAAATTCTAAGTAAGAACAAAGAAGATTATTCCTAATAAAAAAAACTGTGGGAGAAATAAAAAGGATGTTGTTTAAATCACTGGACATGGCTAAAGAATTATGTGAACTTTCTTCAGAAAAAGTGTGTGTGGTACTGGCGATTAAACCCAGGGGCATCCTACCTATGAGCTACACCTCCAGCCCTTTTTTATTTATTTATTTATTTTTATTTTGAAACAGGGTCTCACTGAGTTGCACAGGGCCTCACTAAGTTGCTGAGGCTGGCCTTGAACTTGCGATCCTCCTGTCTCAGTCTCCCAAATACTGGAAATACAAGTGTATGCTACCACATCCAGCTTGAACTTTACAATGTGTTAAGAGCAACTTCCAAAACTGAAGAGCAAAGAGAAACAAGAATGGAAAACAGAACAGAATATTCAAGATCTATGGGATAATTACAAAAGATCTAACAAGTATGTAATGGAATATAAGAAAAAACAGAATAAGAGAAAGAATAAAGGAAATATTTTAAGAAATAATAATTGAAATATCCCAAAATTAATGTCATTAATCTTAGAAAACACCAAACAGAACAAATGCTAAAAACAAACAGAAAAAAAACCATACGGCTAGACAAATCCACTGAAACTTGAGAAAATCAAAGAAAAAGGAAAACAAGCTTGAAATAAACTAGAGTAAGGAAATGTACTCTTTACCTAAAAAGAAGGAAAGATAAGAATGGCATCCAATTTCTCAGAAAAGCTATAGGAGGAGATATTTGGTGAGATCAGGATTGTAGTTTCAAACATATTAAGTTTAAGGTGTCTATTAAATTTTTTAACATGCTTTTATTGGTGCATTGGAGTCTTACATTGCAATGAATATCTATTTGATGTTAACATATATGCACACAGCTCTTAGTGTCCCCCCGCCTCCCCCCACCCATATGAAGTACCGAGAATGATGTTGGTATATTCTCACATGTACACATTGTTTATGATAGTAGTTCCACTGATTCACTTCTTTCTTGCTCTTCCCCTTCCCTTGTACCACTTCCCTTGCACCACTGAGGGTTCTCCATTATCAACCGGAGTCCCTTGTGTGTCCCCTCTACTCCCTAGGTTGCACATATTAATGAAAACATATGTCCCTTCTTTTTTTGTGATTGGCTGATCTCGCTTAACATAATGTTCTCCAGATTCTTCCACTTTCTTACAAATGCTGTTATTTTGTTCTTCTTTATTGCTGAGTAGAATTCCATTGTGTGTATTTCCCACAATTTTGTAATCCACTCATCTGTTGATGGACATCTAGGTTGGTTCCATAATTTGGCCACTGTGAATTGGGCTGCTATGAACATGGGTATGCATATATTACTGTAGTTTTCTGGTTTCAATCCTTTGGTTTGATACCCAGTAGTGGTATAGCCGGGTCATATGGTGGGTCCATTCCCAGTTTTCTGAGGAATCTCCACACTGATCTCCATTGTGGTTGAACTAGCTTGTAATCCCACCAACAGTGTAGAAGAGACCCAGTTTCCCCACATCCTTGCCAACATTTGTTGTTCTTTGACTTCTTAATGATTGTCATTCTTATTGGGGTCAGATGAAATCTTAGAGTAGTTTTGATTTGCATCTCCCTGATTGCTAATGATGTTGAACATTTTTTCATGTATCTATTGGCCATTTGTATCTCTTCTTTAGTGAAGTGTCTATTCATTTCAGCTGCCCACTTCTTGATCGGATTATTTGTTTTCTTAGTGTAGAGCCTTTTAAGTTCTTTGTATATCCTAGATATTAGACCTCTGTCAGAGGGATAACTTGCAAATATCTTCTCCCATTCTGTAGGCTTGGAGAAAGGACAGTCTTTTCAACAAATGGTGCTGGGAAAACTAATTATCTACCTGTAGAAAAATGGGACTAAATCCTTACCTCTCACCCTGCACAGGAGTCAACTCGAGATGGATTAAAGACCTGGAAGTTAGACCAGAGTCTGTGAAATTATTAGAAGAAGGCATAGGTTCAAAACTCCAACATATAGGCACAGTTAGAAACTTCCTCAACAAGACCTCCAAAGAACAGGAAATTAAAACAAGAATTAATAAGTGGGATAGCATTAAACTACAAAGCGTCTATAAAATTTTAAGTAAAAATATTGAGTCATGACATAGCTTCAAAAATCTTTGGTTTAGGAGAAAGGTCTGTGCTTGAAATATATATTTCGAAGTCGATGTCATGTAGCTAACACTTACAGCTATCGTAGGTGATGAGGTCACTATGTGAGTGAAGAAACCAAGGCCGATTCATGGGGCAATCGCACATGAACATTTCAAAGGGGAAGAGAGGAGCAGCCAAGGAGATTGAAGAGACATCTGTGAGGAAGAAGGAAAACCAAGAGATCTGGTGTCCAAAAAGCCAACTGAGTAGAGCCTAGCAAGGAAGAGGGGAGCAGTTGTCACCAAGTGGCAAGTCGATCAAGCTAAGGACCGAGGATTGACCACTTGATTTAGCAAGCTAAAGGTCACTAAAGGTCATTGCTGATCTCAGGGGAATATATATTGATGGAGCAGTGGAGATAGGTGTTTAACTGGGATTTGATTTAAAGATCATGGAAAGAAACACAGTGACGATGAATACTTTACTCATGGAATTTTGCTACCTAATAAAGTAATTTGGTGGTCATTGATAAAGGAGTAGAGTGAGGATTTTTTTTATAGGGGAAAAATATTAGCATTCCTGTGAAGAGTGAATGATTGCAAATGTAGTAGAGAAGAGAATTGCTGGAAAAATGCCAGAGGAGAATGCATCAGTTAACTCTAACTGCTCTCACATCTACATCCCTAAACCTCTGCATCTCAACACAACCCGTTTACTAATTGTTCACTTAACTGTTTCAGGATACTATTCAGCAGATCAGGTTCCATACAATGGTTTTGAGGAGGCTTCAATTCTCTGCCTCAGATTACCCCCCCAAAACCTGAGCTCCTTTTTATTTTATTTTTTTAACCAGTTATTGAAACAAAGACCGCAAGGAGAAGGCACATTTCCTCATCATTTGTCCAGATTGACACCTATCCCTCCCCTCAGGTACCACTGGTGAGAACTAATACCAAGGGTTTGTCTTGGTGCAGAGGCAGCTAGGAGATACCACCTCAGTCTCAGCCATTCCTTCTGATGGAAATTCTTCACCAAGGATAAAAGTGTGCATCTTAGATGATCTGCTAGCCCTCTGTGCCACAGACAGAAGTCGTGCTGAAGTTGGGGGCTTGGCTTGAGATAGTACAGTTGTCATCTCAGGGTAAGGACAGAAAAGGCAGTATTTGGGATTTAAGAAAAGGGGAGGAAATAGACTAGAGAATACTGTATGATGACTGGTAGAAGTAATAGCCCAATCAAAGTCTATGGATATGAATGTATAAAGAAAAGGATTAACGAGGTTATGTGCTTTCTCCAGTCAAATTGAGATTCATGGATGTAGGTCAGGGAATTAGTGGTGAAATGAAATTAAATAGACTTAAACAAATGTGATCCAGCAGAATAGTTGCAAGACAAGGATGTATGCAATGCAGGATTTCAATGATTGTCCATAAAATTTAAAGGGAAGGCAGAAGATGTTAAAATGAGGAAGGACAATGAAATGTTGAGAGAATTGATTATGTATAAAGTAGAGAATTATCAAGTCGGTGTCCTGGAAAGAAAAAAAATAAACATAGCCGGGTGTGGTGGCGCACGCTTGTAATCCCAGTACTTTGGGAGGCGGAGACCGGAGGATCCGGGTTCGCGGCCAGCCTCAGCGCGCATGCGCGCGCACGATCGATCGATGGCTAGATCGATCGGTCTATCTCTCTCTGTCTCTATCTCTCTCCCTCTCTCTCTCTACCTAGTGAGGCCCTCCGCAACTTCGTGAGACCCGGTTTCAAAAATAAAGCATTAAAAAATAGAGCCGGGGGTGTAGCGTGGAGGTAGAACGCCCCTGCGTTCAATCCCTGGTACCGCAAAATAAATAAATAAATAAATAAATAAATAAATAAATAAATAAACATACATACATAGAGGAGGCAGTGATAAAAAATGAGCTGTGAAACAGGGCTGGGAGTATGGCTATCAGTCAAGACAATATCTAGGGAGTGACTGACTGAGGTATGGTGGAGAACACAATTATTGGAAAAGGTTATTTTAAGGAACCTGAGGCCAGGAGGGCAGAGTGTTGTCTAAACCAAGAATCATGGTAGAGGTATTTGGGGCATGACAGTGAGCCAGCATATGACTCATGGAAAAATGAGTGATCAAGCTAGGTTTGGGAAATAAAGCCACAAATGAACAATAAAGGGTTAGGAAACCAGATGTTATGGAGTACAAAACTTGGAGTTTTTAGGAGAGTCAAAGAAAAATGCTCTGAAACATGAAATGAGAAGCCATAGGCATCTACTTCACTGCCATTCCCAGTGGTATGGGTTTAAGAAGGAAATATATTAGGTAGACTATAGGGGAAAGCATACATAGCAAAAAGCATTATTATTTAGATAATGGAGTTAAATATTAATTACTTTAATGGGAAAGGGTCATATTTTTGCAAGGTTAAATTAAATAAGAATTTCTCATTGAACATCACTGTTGCAAAAGCACAAAGCCAAAGATAATAAAATGTATATGGTACATAAAATTTTGTGCCATGTAATTTTACAGTATAAATGAAAAAGTCCCAAATGTTCATGAGGTAGGGTCACTTACCAATTAGTTCTCTCCACTCTTCATCATTATAAATACAGACAAAAACAGAGCTCAGCCTCTTTATTTGGAGGAGAAGGGCTTGAATAGAGGTAAAAGTCAATTGTCATGCATATCCATCTTTATAGCAGCACAATTCATAATAGCCAAAATATGGAACCAGCCTAGGTGTTCGTCAACAGATGAGTGGGTTACAAAATTGTGGCATATACACACAATGGAACTTTCCTCAGCCATAAAGAAAAACAAGGTATGTCTTTTGCAGGAAAATGGATGGAAGTAGAGAATATTATGCTGAGATTAGCCAGTCTCAGAAAGCGAAGGGTCATATGTCTTCTTTCATATGTAGAAACTAGAGAGAAACTGGGAAGCAAAAGACCTAAAATAAATGAGAATTTCTCAGTAGAATAGAGGAAGGAGCTTGGGGGAAGGAGAAGAGAGGAAAAGAAGGAAACAGTTTGAACAATCCTATGTACATCCATGAAGCTATCAATACTAATTCCAATACTGTGAATGGGGAGGAGAAGGGAGCAGGGCAGGATAAGGAGGAAGTGTACTTGGTGCTGGGTATATGTGTTTCAATCACATTAAACCTCGGTGCGATGTATGGTTACAATGCACCAATAAAAGTATATATTTTAAAAAGTCAACAATTTGCCTCATCAAAATTGACATTGTCACATTCCATTCTGATCATGCAGATCAAGGAAAAATTCCTGAAAGAGGCATATAAATTTTAATGAAAAAATTGTTTTGCTTTTTCTTTTGTTTTTGACAGTGGACTCAAAAATATTTTGACTGACTTTGCCATATGTTACATTACAAATCAGAGCTACCGACGTCAAATAATTCCTAGCTTACAAGTCATTTCTCCCCACTCACTCTAGACTGAAATGCTATTATTATCTCTTTATGTCCACCTATGTATATTCTTGGAAGGAGGCAAAACTATATTTTAGTTCTTTTTGTTTAATTAAAAAACTTAATTGAATTAATTTATTTATAACATAACTAATTGAATTATAACATATGTGCCAAAAATACACAAATCATAACTGAACAGCTTGAAGAATGAACCTATCCTCATAACCACCAGGTTAAAAAAATAAACAAAAAACCTAGGAGATTATTAGCATTGTAGATGTTTTCCTTTATCTCCATCCCAACTGTTAACTATTGCTCATAAAGGTGAACAACAGCTTGGATTTGTTTCCCCAAATTTCAATTTTCAACTTTATATAGAGTTATGCAATACAAATAAGAGAACTTTAAAAAAGGATTTTTGGACATAATCAATTTTATTCCCTTAATTTGGTTACCAATTTGTTGAATTAATTACCCAAATGAAAGATTGTCTTTGGTAAACCTGACTTTATGAGGTGGGCCCTTAAGAGGGACTGGCCCTTTTAAGAGATTGGCCTTGAAAAAGTAGACTGCCATTGTTTCAGTCAACTTTCTCACCACTGTGACAGAAAATACCTGATAATCACAGCTTAGAGGAAAGAGGATTTATTTGCTCAGAGTTCTTGAGAATTTCAGTCCATGTTAAATTGACTTCCCAACAAGAGCTGGAGCTACAGGTTCTCAGGGCTTAATGGCCTGGAGCAGAGAGCAGAAGGAAGGAGGTGGTTATCAGCTCATGGAGGCAGGGGAGAGACAAACAGGAAGTTGCAGCAATAGAATGGGAAAAACCTGTCACTGGCCACACCGGAGGGACCTTTCCTCCACTTTCAAGTCCCGCCTCTAACACGGTTGCTTCCAGTCGGTGAGGTCTGGGGAACATTATAAATCCAAACTATAGGAGTCATGTTACCAGAGCTTTGTGGCTAAAACTTGAGGGTGGCTTCCAATAGCTGAGAACTGGTCAAGTCAGCAAGAAACCTCAGTCAACAACCATCAAAAACATGGACTTCAGTAATATAATCACAAGAAACTGAATTCTTCCAACAACTTTAAGGAATTTGGGAAGAGGATCCAAGCCTCAGTCGAGATTGCGGTTCCAGCCAACATCTCGATATCTGATACCTTGAGTTTCTCATACCAGAACCTACCTGTTTCTGAATGTCTGACCTAGGGAAACTATAAAATAGTACAAATGTATTGTTTTCAGAAGTGACATTTATGGCAATTGGTTTTGCAGCAGTAAAAAACTAATAAGTGCAAAATGTATTCCTTTGTGTGCTATTTTTTACTTACTGTTAAGTTTATGAGCGTTATTCTTGTTGAGCATAGTAATAGTTTATTCATTTTGCTTCTCGGTAGTATTCTACTGTAGGAATATACACATGCTTCAGGTTATTAAGCCATTTGATTGTTGTTTTAAGTTTTTGGCTATTAGAGATAGTGATATTAGCAACATTCTTATACGTGTATTTTGTTGTATATACTATATGGGGTGAAAGTGGAATTGTGTCTGTACAGTTCCAAAACCAGACTGAGAGTTACAATTGTGTCATATCTTCACCAATAATCAACGCTGATCCTATAACTGTATTTCTGTTCTATTTTGAAAGTTTATCTGTCTTGCTGGGCATGATGATGCATGCCTGTAATCCTAGTACTTGAGAGGCAGAGACAGGAGGACTTCAGTAAGTAGTGAGACTCTCATCAGTCTAGCAAAACCCTGTCTCAAAATAAAAATAAACTAGGGCTGGGGGTGTAGCTCAGAGGTAGAATGCCCCTGGGTTCAATCCCCAGCACCACACACACACACAAAAATAAATGAGTTTAGCTGTGTGTATGGGTGTGTAGAGGATTCTTATGGCAACCGTTATGACGGCATTGTGAGCCATCTTCTCCTTTGTCATTTGTGGGTCTATCAACTGACATCCGAAGTTAAATTTGAATTATGCTATTGCCAGCTAACATGGGAAATAAAGATTTGACTTATGTGGCAAAGTACGGAAAGCTTATTCTTTTTTCTTTTTTTTTGCGGTACCAGGGATTGAACCCAGGGGCGTTCTACCTCCGCGCTACACCCCTGGCCCTATTTTTTTACACTTCATTTTGAAACCGGGTCTCACGAAGTTGCGGAGGGCCTCACTAAGGAGAGAGAGAGAGAGAGAGAGAGAGAGAGAGAGAGAGAGAGAGAGCTGAGGCTGGCCTCGGACCTGGATCCTCTGGTTTCCGCCTCCCAAAGTACTGGGATTACAAGCGTGCGCCACCATGCCCGGCTATTCTTTTTTTTTTTTTAATTGGTGCATTGCAATCATACAACTTGATGGGTTTCAGGGTGGTAGAAGTATGCATGCACACAATGGCCAATTAGCCCTCCCCCAATTCCCACCCTCATCTCATTCCCTCCCTCTTCCTTCTTTCTCCTGCTCAGCATAGTAGCTGACTTTGAAATATTTGCATATGTACATCCTGTGCATTAGGGTGTTTCCCTCTTTCCCCTCCCATCCCCCTCAGTTAGGTCTCCTTCTTTGCTCATCTGAGGCTTTCTCCAAAAATCTGAGGTTTTCTCCAAAAATCTGAGGTTTTCTCCACAAAATCTGAGGTTTTGTCTGGAGTCCCTCCTATGCCCTATTCTCTCTAGATTCTGCATATTAGGGAGATCATTCAACTTTTCACTTCTTATGACTGACTAATCTCACTAAGCATAATGTTCTCTAATTCCACCCACTTTCCTGCAAATGACATAATTTTGTTCTTCTTTGTGGCTGCATAAAATTCCATTGTGTACATATCCCATAGTTCTGTAATTCATTCATCTGTTGATGAGCATCTTGGCTGTTTTCATAGTTTGGCAATTGTGAATTGTGCAGCTATAAACATAGATACGCATGCATTAGTCTGGTAGTTTGGTTTCAGTTCTTTTGGGTAGATGCCTAGAAGTGATATTGCTGGGTCATAGGTAGGTTCATTCCCAGTCTTCTGAGGATCCTCCACGCTGTTTTCCAAAGTGGTTGCATTAACTGGCAATCCTACCAATAGTGTATTAGGGTTCCTACTTCTCCACATCCTCGCCAGCATTTGTTATTGTTTGTGTTTTTAATTATTGCCATTCTAATTGGGGTTAGGTGAAATCTCAGGGTAGTTTTGATTTGCATCTCTCTGACTGCTAATGATGTTGAACATTTTTTCATACATTTATTGCCCATTTGTATTTCTACTTTTGTGAAGTGCCTATTTAGTTCACTTGCCCATTTTTTGATTGGGTTGTTTGTTTTTAAGTGGTGAGTTTCTTGAATTCTCTGTATATTCTAGATATTAGTCCTCTATCAGAGGAGTAGCTGGCAAAAATCTTCTCCCATTCTGTCGAGTCTCTGTTGAGGTTCTTGATAGTTTCCTTTTTAAGATCAGCAAACAGCTATAATTACAATGAAAAAGATAAGATTTGATTTAATCATCCAGATTCTTTTTACCCCCAACCTCTTCTTCAGAGGCGTTTCTGAGCTCTGTGGTTCACCTTTAGTTTCAACTCCTACACAGAGTATAAGCACACCTGTTATACACAGACATCATCAGCATTTTTAGTTCCTCTTAATATCAACTTGTCAGAATTACAGTAGTAAAAATTTTTTTGTCACTATATCCTTTGAATATATTCTTCTTTTGCAATAATTGATTCCAAATAGGAAAGACAATCTTAAAAATAACAAACTCCAAAGTAATGTAATATTCCAATTCTCATTTGATTGATAATAGAAACATTACAATATATTCATACAATCATGATACTCCTTATAAGGAAGACAACTTCATTTTTTTAAACGAAACATGTTTCTCCTAGATTTTTCTTTACTTCATGATAAGGAGGGTATATCTAACATAAATCACGAGAAGAATTACAGAAATCACACAGTTGCCCTGATATGCTCCTCTGGCGTACATTAATCTATATGATGCCTTTTAAGCAAATTCCATGTACAATAACTTTCATGATCATAAATAGACTCATTATTGGATCCCTTATATAGCGAACTGTGAGTTTTAAAAATCATTCTATATATTCATTTATATATAATATTACTTAATACATTGTTTAGGTATGCAGCTAGAGTATAAGAAACATAGACTTGTCATGTACATTTGGAAACAAATCATAGAATTTTAGTTCCATAGAGCATTCTAAGCCTATAAAAGAATGTAGTGGTAGCATAACAAATGCTAGAATACATACCACTTACCTTTTTACAAATTTTACCTTTTTTACATGTAATTCCAAAATTTTTGTTCAATAAATAAAGCAATACAAGATGTTTATGTTATCCTCCCCACTTTTAGAAAGAAACTCCAGCCTTAACTGGTTACATTTTGTCCCAGTACATTTTCAAAAATCTTGTATGCAACTTCAAAATCCTACTTGTTTCCATTGCTGAGATAATGGAAACTTTATAGTTAATGGGGAATATAAAAATGAAAGCTGAAATCACCTACAAACAGTCCTGAGAGTTGCTAAGTTACCTGATTGGAAGAATGTAATGAGAGGAGAACCAAGAGACAGAATACCAGGGTCTTGACCCAGCCCATAGTCTTGGCCCAACCCATAGCATGACTGGGCAGAACAGGAATGGTGGGTCAGCTCATGGAGTAATCTTCCCGAAGTGCTTTGCATGGTTAGAATATTTTAAGAGACAAGTTGCAAATACTTTAACTTTTCTTTCCTGTTCATCACAAATCCCCTTTATCTTACAACAAAGCACTTGGAGTTTCTTTTAGCTAAGCCCTTTTTGTTATGTATTCCCTGACAAAATTGTTTAAAACTTTGTAGCCTTCAGTTTTCTTACCTATCGGTTGAACCTGATGACTATTTTTATTATAATTTTGTAAAAAGCATATATGTAAGGTCCATCTTCTTTATCATTGTCTCTCCAGTATGGGGGACAGTATTCGACATATGGTAGATACTATATAAACATTTGTTGAATAAGTATATTTTTCCAAAAAGTTACACTTCAAGAAAACAAAATGTCACTACTTCAGATATTAAACTATTTATCTGTAGTACTTGTATTACAGTAGAGAGTTGTTTTAAAAATCATAGATCCATGGGTGGAAATGGTCTTTGGAATTGCCCTAAACAAATTATAGAAGTTACGACTAAATATTTATGTGTCCACACACTTGGGTGTATTTTCAAAAGCTTCCAATTAGACTTACAAAACCAAGTGAATTATAATTGAGTTCCTATTATATAATGACCTATATAAAAATACAGTTTTAGTAAAAAGATTTTGATAAGTTTTATAATGAATACATTTTCAGTGATGTTTCAGCATAAAGCATACTATATACCCAAGGAAAAACTTAGGTTTTATAACAAAGAGAAATCTTTCTTAATGAAAATAAACTTTCTCAAATTCACTGTTTTATGAGCTATAATGATTCCATAACATTTACTATTAAAATTATTTTATTTCCTTTAAATCTATTAGTGCCTAATATAAATAAGTGTTCCATTTCTATAATCTTCAGATAGTAAAATAGTTCCTACATTATCTCCTTCCTAAACCCTCCCACTCTAAGTACACTACACGTTCTCATTCCCACCACAGCCTTTTACTAAGGCAGAAATTCTCAAATGTTAGAGTACATTGTAATTAACTGATAGGCTTGTTAACACAGAGATTGCTGGGCCATACTCTAAGATCTAAGAGTTTCAGATTCAGTAGGTCTGGTGTGGCATCCAGTGTAATAGAGAGTCTGCCTGTCTGCATTGTTGATATTTCCATCAGAAAAGCTTTCAAGCACCTTCACTCTTCTACTTTTGTGTCCCTCATCTGGGAAAGATAATCAGATACCCTTAGTGTTCCTTTCTTTGGCACTGGTGGAAATTCAATTCAAACAACTCTTGATTGCAGGCCTTACCCCCTAAGCACCATAAGACTCCAAGCTAGTCTCCTTCCTCTGTTTTTTAAGCCATTATTGGACTAGTGTGAGGGCCTTCTCTGATCTCAGAAAGCCTCATCTTTGAGTTACAAAGCTTTTCAAATGTTCTTGATATATGTGTGGCATCATACATCCTGAAATTTATGGGTTTAAGTGGAGGTTCCATCTTATATTAGTCAGCTTTCCATTGCTGTGGTAATACCTAAGAAAAATCAACTTATAAGGAGTAAAAGTTTACTTGAGAGCATAGTATATGAGATTTCAGTCCATGGCTACTTAACACAATCATTTTGCTCCTGTGGAGAGACATTTTGACCAGGAAGCAAAAAGAGAGTGAGAAAGGGGCCAGGTCCCATTATCTATTTCCAGGGCATGGCCCCAATAACCTAATTTCCTCATATTAGGCCCCACCTCCTAAATGTTCTACCCCTTCCCAATAGTGCCACAGGCTGATGGACAACTCTTTAGCATATGAGCATTTGGTGGACATTTAAGACTCAAACCGTAACATAACCAATACCTGCAGGTAATCATGATGCTCAGTAATTTAATTTCTAAAAAGTTTTCAACTTACAGTGCTGCCACTAGACAAATGACCACTTTCTAAAGAATCACACCTCCCATTCCAGCTGGCCTATTCTTTCTCCTCCCCCATCTCTTTTTCTCAACCCCACACAATGCATCTAAATGTCTCTTCTCTTTCAGAAATCTATTCTTTCTCATTCTGTAATTATTTTTTTAATAGGATGCTGTGTCCCTAAATAAAGTTCAATCTCTTTATGAGTACATACCATATATGAAATTTAAATTTGCTTTTAGCTCATAGTACACAACAAGATCTATAGAATTATTCACTCATATTATCATTGAACTAAAGTTACTAAGGTAAACAGATTTCAAAAAATCAGATTTCCTAATCCCAATATGAATGTGAATATGTATGTATATATCTATATATGTACTTATGTGTGTGTGCATGTGTCTGTGTGTGTGTGTGTAATGTCATCTAATGATATCAAATTAACACATTAGCATTTGTTGGAATGAGTTAGCTACTTTCTTGACTGTCAAAAATCAGTCGTATATATTTGTTTGGAGTTATTTTGGGGTTCTCAATTCAATTCCATTGATTTATTTGCCTCTCTTTCTGCTAATATCACAAAGTTGTGATTATTGTAGCTGTATATCAAATCTTGAAATTGGGCAAATGATTTCTCACACAATTTTTCTATTTCAAATCCATTTTAGCTATTTATTTTATAATAACACTGTCTATATATACAAACTATCTTGCAGAGATTTTGATATAAATTTTAATTTATTGATTATTCATCAAAGTTCATAGATCAATTGATTATAGATTAATGTGATTATAGATCAATTTGACATACTTATGGTGAGTCTTTCAATCTAAGAACACAGTTTGTCTATTTACTAATATCTTCTTTTATGTTTCTTATCATGATTTTTTAAATAATCAGCATGCACAGTATACACATGTTAAGCTTATTACCTATATATTCCATTTGGCAAGGGCAGGAAATTTGGTACAGTAGTAGTATATTGATCTTCTATAAGGTAACTTTCTTAAACTCATTTAGTAGTATGTATTTTTTTTCATAGATTCCTTGGGATTTTCTATTTGTGAATAGGAATGTTTAATCATTTCTTCCTTTCTAATTAATATGCCTTTTATTTCTTTTTCTTGTCTTATTACTCTGGCTAGGACTTCTAGTACTATGTTAAATAGCAATGGTAGGTAGGTACAAATATTTTTGCCTTTTCCTTGATCCTTAGGAAAGACACCATCTTCACCATTAAATATGGTGTATGGTGGGTGTTTTGCATATGTAAATTATTGAATTGAGGAAGCCCCCTTTATTCCTAGATGGTTAAAGAAAATAATGTTTCAGCTCAAAATTATGGCCAGACAATAAAGGGCATTAACTGCTAAGTTATGGGATTTTAATGTAAATTAAGCAGAAAATTAGGAGTTGTTAAATGCTGTTGAACAAGTAACTAATGGACAGAACACACTGCAGTATGAAAGTACTGTATGTAAGGTCAAGTCAAGCAACTGTTACAATAGTGTACACATATGCCTGAAAGGTTCTGAACTAGATTAACGTCAGTGGAAGCAAAAGATGAAATGTGAAAAAGATTTATAGAACAATCAGTCTATGAGTAACAAGCAAGAGACCGGTGTCAGTCTGACTGATATTTCAAATCTGGATGTCAGGATACCATTAAGAGACATGGCGAAGTTGCACAGTGCAGAATGAACATTTTGTATAGTGAACAGGAGTACAAAAGGAAATTAAGGTGAAAAATCTGAGCTATAAATGAAAATACAGACTTATCAATTAGGGTATTTTTTAAGTGAATAGTTTAAGCAAAAAAGTTTACTAATAGTAATTTTTGTGCTTTGTATCTCTCCATATATATATTATGTATTATATATAATAAAATAATATCCTTGTAATTATAATCCATGTCTGGGTGTGGTGACACATGCCTGTAATCCCAGTACTTGGAAGGCTGAGACAGGAGGATTGCAGGTTTGTGGCCAGCCTCAGCAATTTAGCAAGATGCTGTTTCAAAATAAAAAGTAAAATAGGGATATGGATGTAGCTTAAAGGAAGAAAGCCCCTGGGTTCAATTCCTAGTACCACAAATAATAATAATAATTATAATC
>PVJS01031910.1:0-16396 GCA_004027185.1 Glis glis | reverse complement strand
ACCGTACAGCAAGGGTCTCAACTCTGCAATTAGAACCACCTGGGGTGACTTACTTTTCTTTCTTTCTTTCTTTTTTTATTTTGTTACTTGGGATGCTTTAAAAAAAAAAATACCCCTCCCAGAGCTCCTCCCTCCAGAGAGCCTGATTTAATTAGTGAGGGAAGCGGTTGGACATCATAGTTGCAAAGCTCCCCCGCTCCAACACACACACCACCAGCACTGGTAACTTAGCAAGACCCTGTTTAAAAAAAAAGGGAGGGGCCAGGCATGGTGGCACACCCCTGTAATCCCAGTAGGAGGCTGAGACAGTATCACAGGTTCGAGGGCAGCCTCAGCAAGTAGTGGGGCTCTCATCAACCTAATGAGACCCTGTTTCAAAATAAAAATTAAAAAATAGGGCTGAGGGTGTAACTTGGAGGTAGAATGCCCCTGGGTTCAATTCCCAGTACCACAAAAAATAAATAAAATTAAAATAAGACTGGACAGGCAGCCTTGCCAGACATCTAAAACGTTTTAACGTGTAAGACAGACCAAAATAATCAACTCTAAGGGAACAGAAACTACACAGGAAGAGAAAATCTTTGGATGAGGTGAGAGATCACTAATTTCTTAGATTTTAGATTCTCAGATTAGCAAAAATATTAAATCCATGAAATCAGAACAAGATGCTAAAAAAAAAAAACAAGAAAGAAACATTTAGAGAACAAAAAATAACCTTAAGATGGCAGAAATTAGCCGGGTGTGGTGGTGCACACTTGTAATCCCAGTACTTGGGAGACTGAGACAGGAGGATCACAGGTTCAAAGCCAGCCTCAGCAACTTAGCGAGGCTCTCAGCAATCTAGTGAGATCCTGTTTCCAAATAAGAAATAAAATAGGGCTGGGGGTGTAGCTCGGAGATAGAAGGCCCCTGGGTTCAATCTCCAGTACCACTCACACACACACACACACACACACACACACACACAAATAAAAGATAGCAGAAATTAAAAACTCAATAGACAACTTGGAAGTTAAAGATGATGAAATCTCCCCCAAAAGTAGAGCAAAAGATAAAAATAGGTGAGAAAATAAAAGTGTAATTTCAAGAGGTCCAACAACAACATAATAGACATCCCAGAAAGAGAGAACAAAAAAAGGGGGGGTACATCAAAAAATAACTCGGAGCCGGGCATGGTGGCGCACGCCTGTAATCCCAGTACTTGGGAGGCTGAGACGGGAGGATCCGTGTTTGCGGCCAGCCTTAGCACCTTAGTGAGGCCCTCTGCAACTTAGTGAGACCCTGTTTCAAAATAAAGAATAAAAAATAGGGCTGGGGGTGTAGCCCCAAGGTAGAATGCCCCTGGGTTCAATCCCCAGTACCACAAAAGAATAAAATAAAATAAAAAATAACTCAAGATGAGGGCCCTGAGTTTCCAGACAAGCAAGGCTTCCCAGGGACCACAAGGCTGCCCAGCAGATCCACATGGAAGCAGATGACTAAATTTAATCACAGAGTTTCTCCCCATTAGAAGCTAGAAGACAAGAGTACAATTCGAAATCCTGAAGGAAAAATTATTTCTATCTTGAGTGGTGCCTTGCTTAACCTTAGAAAGAAGTCAGGGAGGCGTTAGGGAGCCCCAGGAATGAGCGTTCTGACCGCAGACCCCAATGATCCCCACCTGCCGTGTTGCAACACCAAGCACATGTCCCCATCACAAGCCCAGCTGCATTACAATCAAAATAACAGTCTCACCTGCCCTTGAAGTTTCCATCAGGACCTAGGAGGCGACCAAAACATCCTGAGTCCTCTAATGACTACCAGACTGATGTCATCCTCACGTACCTCCTCCTCCTACCCACCCCTCATGAACGTCTCCTATAAAAGAGGGGCCATGAACCCCCACAGGCGTCTCTCCCTCTGGAAATGGCCACACCACATTCTCCCTGGAATGTATATTTCTTGCTTTCCTAAATACACTTTTCTGTAGCTCTACCCTTTGTCTTGGAAATTCTTCTCCTACCCTCATTCCCCACCATGATATCTAGAACCCTGTATTTAGCTAAACTGCTATCAAGTAACTGTAAGAATAGAAGAGCCATTCCCAGATTTAGAAATCTTCTCTCTTTTGTACCCTTCCTCAGAATATTATTGGAAATAAGCTACCGACACAAAGAAGAGGAATCCAGGAGAGAGGCAAAGGGAAATATCCAGAAAGATATTGAAGGGCGCTCCCAGGTTTACCTAGAGAGCAACTGACCCAGGTGACACTGGGGCTTCCCAGCTTCCTTTGCAGCTATGGCATAAACATGTGACCTTAGCTCTAGCAATGGGTTTTATCCCTGCTAGATTTGATTTATAGAGAAAACAATGTAAAGAAGCAGGTGTTAATGGGAGACCATCTTCAGAAAAAGGTAAAAGGGGAGGCTGGGACATCGGGGTGGAGGTATTAGTATCCTTGACATCTAGCCCCGCCCCTGGTTGCTCTCTCCAAATCTGAGTCTCCTCTCCTCTAAAGATTCTGGAGCTGGTGAATAACCTGTAACAAACTCCTCTTCTAGCCAGGGTGCATTCTGATTTTTGTAACTAAGCCCCTGATAGATAAAGTGTGACCAAATATTTAGGACTGGATTCATATGTACAGTCATGTGGCACATAAAAAATTTTGGTCCAACATGCATCACACATACAATGATGGTCCCATAAGATCATGTCACCTGGTGACATAATCATCTGACAAAATTGCCTAACAATGTGTTTTGTTTTGTTTTTTTTCAGAAAGTGTCCCTGGCATTAAATAGTGCATGATTGTATACAGAAAATGAAACAAAGGCAATTATCAACTCCAAGAGAAAAACAAATGTATAAGAAAGAAGGGTAATCATAGAACACATACTACATGGATCAGTCGGGAGACTGTTTGTTTAACCTTATTAACATAAACATTGAAATTTTATTTAAAGCTATAAATATATCAGGAGAGGGGAAGTGTGTGTGTCAGGGTGGGAGATGTATTCATCTCCTATTGCTGCTCTAACAAATGACCACAAATGTGGTGACTTAAAAAGACACAACCTTACTATCTCACGCGTACAGGTCAGAAGCCAGAGGCCTCGCTGTGCTATAATCCAGGTGACAGCAGGGCTGGGCTTTTCTTCTGGAAGCCCTAGAGAATGCATTTCCTTGCTCATCCACATTGTTAGCAGACTTCAGGGCCTTGCAGTGGTAGGACTGAAGTGTCAGTTTCCTTCCTGGTTATAGCTGACAGCTCTTCCCAACTTCCGGAAGCCACCCACATTCTAGTTCCTTTGCTGGGAACACTTTCCTCCAAGCCCCTCCTCAGCTGCCACTGGCCCTTCCCCAGCTAGTAACCCCGCTCTGTGCCCCCCACCACCTCACATGCTCCCTCTTCCAACTCCCCGTGAACTGAAATTGCACCTGTTCTACCTGCTGGAGAAGCTTATATGTACTGGAGGAAGGAAAGAAGAGAAGTAGTGACAAGCCCACCAGAGATAGAGAGGGCGAGGACCCAGGAGGCGCCGCGAGGCTTGAAGCTGAAGGGATGTGAAGGCTGGAGCTGCTGAAACTCTTCTGTGACGCTGAGGTTAAGGCCTGAGATAGGAGCCAACATGGAAGAGAACTGGAAAAAAGAAAAGGAGATATGCCACGTCCCGAACTACTGCTCCCTTCATTGTCTATGGCCTCTCTGGGATTTCTGATCCTAATAACAACAATTTCCTTCAAGCAATGCTTCTCAGTCCTGGTTGTCCATTAGAATCACCTGGAACACCTTAAGTTGCTGAGGCTGGCCTCGAACCCGCAATCCTCCTGACTCAGGCCTCCCAAGTACTGGGATTACAGGCATGCACTGGCATCGCCTGGAACACTTTACAAGGGGAAAAAAAAAAAAACCAGGTATGGTCCCATTCCCCAGAGATCTGACTCCCTTGATCTGGGATGAAGCAGCCCTGGAAGGATGGGGAAGGGAGAAAGGAAAGGACAGGAAGAGAGAGATGGGATTTCAGCCAGCTCTTCTCATTTTGATAAGGTTGGTCTGATAAAACTTGGCTCTCACCACGCTATTCGTGCAAAAAAAATGCCAGATAAATTTAGTTTCCTGTCTCCATCCCATTCGCCCGAGGAAATGGGAACTCCTTGACATTTTGGTGGCGCAGAGACTGTGGCGAGAAAGACTTCATTCTAGAAGGCAGAAGCAGGGGGCCTGGCCCTGGGGAGAAGGCTGAATTCCTCTGCTCACTGAGCCTACAGATGATGCTGAGCAAGCAGGGGACTCACAGCCTGAGGAGCGGGAGGCCGGATGTGACGGAAGTGCCCGCCAAGGCAGAGAGGGGACCGGAGACCTGCCTGAGAGCCCTGGCCTCCTGTAAAGGCCCAGTAGGAGGAAGCTGGGAGGGAAGGGGGTGGAGGCAGCTTGCTGGGCTCAGCACACATGTGTTTGGAGACGGAGCATGGCACACACTGGCCTCTGGGATGGCTGCAGTGAGGAGGGGGACAGGATCTGGAAACTGAGCTCCTGACCTGCCCCAGATCCTGTCTGGACTCTGTAGCACCGGTTGGACTGTGGGAGCCACCCCGATGGATGGCTGAGGCTCTGAGCCATCGCCACGCTCAGGCTCAGGCCCGAGAGGACAACCTGAGTACATTTAAAACAATTTGGGCTGGAGCCCCTGGGTCGGCGCCCACTGACCGTCCCGCACACACTGCTGCGGCACCAGACTGGAGGCAGCGAGGAAGCAAAGGTTCCCTTTGGGCTGGATATGGCACTCTGTAAAACATCCCAGGCACCATCTGCTTCCTAACAGGGGGAGCAAACCCCCCACCAGGGCCAGCGATGGAAAAAGTCTGGCTAGACAGGTGTTTGGGGGCTCGTAACATGCAGGGGAACCCATGAGCTCCTCCTGTCTCAAAAGGTGGCTGCAAACTCTTCAAACCCAGGTGAGGCTCCGCCGTGTTCAGAAGCCTCGTTTTCCGTTAGGAGGAGCTGTAGGTGCCCATCTCTGTGCCCCTCCCTGCAGGTGTTGCTCATGCAGGAAACGCTCCCCAAACAGAATTGCTGAGTGGGAAGATGGGGGAAGTCAAGGAGCTCATAAGAATGAAATGATAGATAAAATGCATTACTGTTCATTTTATTACTTTTTTTTGTGTGTGGTACCAGGGATGGAACCCAGGGGCGTTCTACCTCCGCGCTACACCCCCAGCCCTAATTTTTATACTTTATTTTGAAACCGGGTCTCACGAAGTTGCGAAGGGCCTCACTAGGTAGAAAGAGAGAGAATGAGAGAGAGAGACAGGGGGAGAGAGAGAGAGAGAGAGAGAGAGAAAGCACGCGTGCACACTGAGGCTGGCCGCGAACCCGGATCCTCCGGTCTCCGCCTCCCAAAGTACTGGGATTACAAGCGTGCACCACCACGCCCGGCTATTTTATTACTTTTTAATGCCGATAACATATATGTTCAAAGCAACTCTACAGATGGGTGCTATTTTGTCATTAACTCCATTTTGCAGGTAAGGAAACTGAGGCTCAGAGAAGTATAGTGATTTGCTCAACGTCACACAGCTAGACCATGACATTAGTTGGAATTGAAACAGAAGGGCCCAATGCTCCCCAAGGAGTACTTTTAAAAAAAAGTTGTTTGGTTTTTTTTTTTCCTTCTATCTTTTGACAGCCATAACTTTCCCCAAATGCCTCGCAGCTGCTCCTCGGAGACTTTTACTTTGGTTGCAACAGCTTCAGTGACATACTGGTCCCAGACAGCTCTGCCCTGAAGCCTCGCTGGATGACTCTACCCCTCTGTAGCCACTTCAGGTATTCCTAATCAGGCCCATGGGAGCCCCTCCCCTATCCGTGACCAAGCAGAAAGTCTGGGGTTAGCTGGCAGGACACAGCCCACCTTTTTGTCTACATAAGTCGTCCTCCCCATACCCTTATTGGAATGGTCTGTGTGCTGCTTCCCCACATGCTGCATTGTGAGTCCTAATAAAGCCCCTTTTAGATGGTTATGTTTTGCCTATTAATGATTTCTGTTTCACATACAGCAGGCTGAGCTTGCTGCACTAAGAGCTGGTAACACTGAGGGCGCTGGCAGCCCCAGAACACCAGGGAGCGACAGCGAGCTGCCAGGAGCCACTAGCTCCACCTGCTGGAAAAGTTCCAGAGGGCTGAGAGCCGGTGGCATTCAAGGAAGGCTCAGGGCCATTAACACTGAGAGGCTGAGAGCTGCTGGCCCTCAAAGCTCAGAGCTGTTACCACAAAGGGAGCTGCACTCTGCCTATTCATGATTTCTACCCGAATTGAGCAAAAGAACCACCAGCCAATTAGTAATAGAACTAGGACCCCGTGACCTAATTCTGAGTGCATGGCTGTGGCCTCCTTTACACTCCTATTACCTGATGTCACAAGCCCCCAGGCAAAGGACCACTGTGCTCTGCTCTGGGCTCCAATCAGCCAGCATCCCCTGTGTTTTAGGCTCTGGCTGCAGGACCAGGAGTCCCAGGCCTCACCCCATCCCACTTGTCCTCCAAGCAGCAGGTCACCCTCCCGGCCATCACCACTCTGTAAAAGGCGAGGATATTAGAATGACTACAGCAGTCCCCTGACTCTCTCTCCCTTTCTTTCTCCCACAAGACCCCTGAACTCCCCTACCTAGCGGCATTTTAGCCAGCCTCCTAGATGAAGGACAAGGGTCTCTGGCTTTGGGAAGAAAACCAGACTTTCCAGAACTGGGCCTCGGGCAGGCAGGTGCCCTGCTAGGAAGCACAAGAGGGCAGGACCAGGAGGCAGCCAGACCGTTCTTTCCACCTGTAGCAGGTGACTGTGGGCCAGAACTGCTCCAGTCCCTCCTGGCTTTGAATTCAGGAGGGCCAGGATTGAGCAGAGAGGGGGTGAGGGGCATGAGCCCCCCTCTCAGGGGGTGGTGAGCATGGAAGAAACCACGTGTTATGGTTTGGATATAGAGTATCCCTGGAAGAGCTCATGTACTAGGATGCAAGGACGTTCAGAGGGGATGCAATTGAGTCATGAGGGTTCTGATCGCATCAGTGGTTAGATCCATTGATGATGAATGGACTTATTGGGTGGTAACTAGGTAGGTAGGGTGTGGCTAGAGGAGGTGGTTCTGTTAGGTCCGAGGATTGGGAATAATTGGAGAACACCAGCCAGAGTGGAGAATTACAAAAAAAACTTTATTGAAGACCTTTTAGTAAAAAAAATAATTATTACGGCCGGCCAGGCATACAGACCCCTGTAGCCAAAATGGAGTCTGCGCCCTGAACAAAGACAAGCCTGGGCTTATATATATTTCACTCAGTTAAAGCCCGCGCAAAGCAAGCGACCTTTGAACTGATTGGGTATCCTAAAGTATGCAGTCCAGGGAGAATGCTGATTTGCTTGGGTTGCTGAGCTGACTGTGTAGGATATACTGACGTTTATCTTTACGACCAGGCGTTTTTTCTCTTTTTTTTTTTTTCACTCTTATCTAGCTTTTGGGATTTCTCGCTCTGCTCCTGGTATGTGGAACCAGGCATCTTAAAGTTTTCTAGTAAGTGGAAACTTTACAAAATGCAGTCAGCTACAACTAACAAATTGGGGCCAGCCTGATGTGTTTCCTTCAGTTCATTGAGGATGTAGTCTTGAGGACTATATATATGTCCTCTGTCCCCCCACTCTCTCTCTCTCTCTCTCTCTCTGCTTTCTGCCACCATGCTCTGAGATTTACAGGCCTAACATGGGCTGAAACTTCCAGAACTATGAACAAATAAATCCTCCTCTAAGTTGTGCTCATCAGGTATTTGAGGTCACGGCAGTGTGAATGCTGAAGGAAACGCCAGGTGAAGAACACACAACCGCACCCAGCCTGCACGAGCCCGGGCTTCCTCCCCAGGGAGCTCCAGCTCATTCCCTCAGCTCCTTCAGGTCTTTCTGTAAATGTCACCTTCGTGACACTGCTGAGTGCCTGCTCCAAAATCACCACCCCCTCTTCTGCTTTCTTTTCCCCCCAAGCACTTTCCCATCCATCATGCTTTTCAGCTGACATCAGCAAGATCAAGCTCGGCTGGAAGGCCCCGTGCACCCCCGGTTCCAGACTGTTGGGTCTTTTCACATCCCTCCCCTGGGAAGCACCAAACCAGTGCTTCCCACCTTCGAACCTGCAGAGGGATCACGAGTGTGTGTGTGTGTGTGTGTGTGTGTGTGTGTGTGTGTGTGTCT
Organism: Glis glis; assembly: GCA_004027185.1. Taxonomy (NCBI): domain Eukaryota; kingdom Metazoa; phylum Chordata; class Mammalia; order Rodentia; family Gliridae; genus Glis; species Glis glis. The sequence goes on along the minus strand of PVJS01031910.1, from coordinate 8,190 downwards.
GTGTCTGTGTTTCTGGGATAAAACCCAGAGGCATTCTACAGAGGTTACACCCCCAGCCCTAGTGTTTTCGAGTTTTTTGTTTTTGTATTTTGAAACAGGGTCTCACTAGGTTGCAGAGGGCCTTGCTAAGTAGTTGAGGTTGTCCTTGAACCTGCAATCCTCCTTTCTCAGCCTCCCAAGTACTGGGATTACAAGCACGCACCACCACACCAGGCCTGGGGATCTTTCTAAATCAGGAATTCAGTCAGGAGAGTTGCACAGGCCTGAGAACTAGAATTTGTAACGAGCTTCTGGGTGATGCTGCAACTGGTGCCAGAATTTGGGCTCTAGGATTTAGCCTGTGGACCAGTGTCCTTTCATTCTCTCTCCTCCTCCTCCCTCTCTCCCTCTATTTCTTCTCTCTCCCCCAACCTCTCTCTTCTTGCTCACTCTCTCTTGTTCTTCCTCTTCTCATCTCTCTCTGTCACTCTGTCTCTCCCTGACCCATCTCTTCCTTTCCCCACTCCTGCCCTCTCATTTGCCGCCCCCGGAGTTTATTGGCTCCCTCACAAACGGTCCCGTCCTGCTGGCCTAAAAGGTCAAAGCCTCTGACCTACTGCTAAGGGGTTCCGGGGAAGCTGCCTGGCTTCTTATTTGCAGGGGCAAAAAAAAAAAAAAAAGGCTCAAGCAGGAGACCCCTGGATTCAGCAAGTCCAAGCGAGGCCTGTGCAGTCCCTTCTTAATAACCACATAATGACTCCTATTAACAGCCCATCAAAGGCAATTACTCCTCCAAGAGACAAAGCCTTGTGCAGCCCTTTTTCTCGGCTTGTAGCAAACGCTCTCCTTCCACACCTGCAGCCTGGGCAGCCATCCCGCTCCCACGGGCACCTCTGACTGACACGTCTTCCTCCTCGTCTTCCTCCAGCAGCTTCCCAGCTGCCAGCTCCGTGCAGGCCCGTCCTCTCCCATCGGGATGGGGCTGGACAAGTCTTCACGGCCCTTTCCTCTATTTCACTTCTGTGAGGACACTTGGTGGAGTCACAAGGAATGATTGAGAATGGACACCGCCTGTCATACAGGAAAAACTCCCTATTGCCTGTATTTATGAGCCCATCTATACGGCTTGGGTTCTAAGAGTGGAAATGCAAACAGGACCTGCGACCCCATCACTGTCAAATGCAATACCTGATGACTGTAAAAACCACTAGGTGTGTGGTGACACACCTGTAATCCCAGTGCTTGGGAAGCTGAGACTTGAGGATCACAGGTTTGAGGCCAGCACATGATAACTTAGCGAGAACTTGTTTCAAAATAAAAAATAAAAAGGGCTGAAGGAGTAACTCAGAGGTAGAATGCCCCTGGATTTAATTCCCAGTACCACCACCAAGACAAACAAAAAATACTAGGTAGGTCCAAACAAGAATAATAAGAGCCTGCATTGAGTTTTACTAACTATATGCCTGCCTCAGTTCTGAGCACTTTACTCATATTATTTAATGTCACAGTGCTAAAAACAAGGGAGGAACATTTATTATCTCCATTTCCTAGCCAAGGAAACTATACTTAGGGGTTGTTTCCTATTTTTGCCCCAAATTGGATTTTACACCACAACAACCAATTTCCAATCGTTAAACACATTTTAGTGGGTTTTTCTTTTTTAAGTATAAACCATGAGAAGAAAAACAAAAGCTAGGAAGTAATGTAAGGGAATACCTTCATGATGTTGGGTTAAGGAAAGATTTCATAAGAAGGACACAGAAAAGCAGGAGGTGGTGCTCCAGAATTTTCTCAGCATATGTGTCTGCTTTCCATTTCAGTTTAGAGCTGCATTTGGAGAAGAGGTTATAAACTCAGGGAAGGGGGAACCTGTGTCAACCCCAAACACAGACCGAGGATCTGGGCGATGGGCACCAGGGGCACCCTGTGGTCAGTGCATCCTCCTCCACCAGCAGTTCCAGCTCCTGGCCATCCCCGCCCAGCTCGTCTCTTGGCAGCCAGGCCAATGAAGGACCAGATTTTCCTCGGGAGGCCAGCAAGGAGGAGCAGAGGCCTGGGGCCCTGCAGTCTCCACATTGCTGCTTGGTTTACAAATGTTTTCTCCTTACGCCTGCCAGTGGTGAGCTTCCACCTGCAAGCTGCTGACAATGTGACTGAGGTTCAGAAGGTCACATGCTTGCCGGAACCTCCTAGGCCCCGTCCTGGGCCTGCAGCACTGTCCCCTTCTCTGGGGCACCTCCTTCCATCCCTGCCGCCAAGGGCTCTGTGAGACCCTCACTGCATTGTTTGCAGAATTAATTGTGGCCAAAAAGATGGACCCGGGCGAAACCATGGTGTGCTCTGGAAGAGGGCCCTCAGCAGACACAGTGCAGCTGGTGGGGCCCTGGCTAAACAGTAAGGGGACACCCTAGCTGGCCAGAGCCAGGGAGAGAATAGAAGACTCAACCATCATCCCCACGTAACTTTGAGGCCAGGTGACCAGGCACACCTTCCTTGGGGCCTCAGGAGCCTCAGGGGCCCCTTGCAGGGCCAGGCCAAGGTGCCCATTTGGTTCCAGGGGAAGTGCCAGAACCTTGGGGTGGAAGGCCAGGCCAAAGAGCGGATCTGGGGCTGCTGCCCCCAGCTACAGCCTCACCCCCAGGGATGCCCGAGTCTGGGTAGACCTGGCGATCCACCTGGAGGATGCAGCTTTCTTGTGTCTGCTCGGAGGAGATGAGGGCTGAGTTCAGAATCAAGGCGGGGGCAGAGGCTGAGTTGAGGACACAGAAGGACTCTGTTATCCCCACTCCAGAGAGCTGTCAAGGTAGGACCATGAGCCATGGTCTGCCTGACCACCTGGCCCAGGTATTGGCCAGGATAAGGTCGGGCTCTCGGGCTGGGATTGGCACTTCTGTCAAAGGTCCCTCGGGAGTCCATTCATGGCTGGGACTGCCTGCCAGGGGGCCCCGGCCTGCACTCTGGCAGAGCTGGGTTCAAATCCCAGCGTCACCAACAACCAGCTGAGACCTGGCACGTTATCTCCAGTCTCTGAGCTGCAGCTATGGCCTGAATAAAAAGAGGATCATAATCCAACTTAATCCCTGAGATGAGACAGGAGATGCACAGAGCTCTCAACCAGGTCAACTGCAGCGGCAGTTCGGTTTCTCAGATCTGCAGCTGAACTGCATTTTAACCTAATTTCTATTGCAAGCCCCCTTTCCCACTGGTAGAAACTTACTCAAGTGAGGGGTCCCCAGCCCCTCAATTCTCTCTGGGTCGGCTCAAATTCCACATGGTACTGGCCTAGGAGGGAATGGGCCATGATGGGCCCCAGCAGAGGGTCAGGTTGACATCTTCTAACAGATCCTACTCTGTCTGTCACTGGGCCACACAGGTCTCCCTCCCCCAAGGCCCTTCCAGCCATCAGCGCTCACCCTGGGCCAGGGTCTCTCACTGCAGGACGAAGGTAGCCTGCACATGAGAGGAGGTATCCCCTAAAGGGGCCATAGCCACCAGCACTCAGGAGGAACAGGTGGCAAGGAGGGGCCCTTACCTGGTGGGAGGCGGGCTCCACCATCACACTCCCCACTACAGTCTGAATGTGTCCCCAAGTTCAGGTGTTGGAAACTTAAATCCCCAGTTCAACGACATGGAGAGGTGGGACCTTTAAAAGATCAGGAGGGCCAGACGTGGTGGCACGCGCATGTAATCCCAGTACTTGGGAGGCTGAGACAGGAGGATCCGGGTTCGCAGTCAGCCTCAGCTACTTAGTGAGGCCCTCAGCAACTTAGTGAGACCCTGTTTCAAAATAAAGAACAAAAAAATAGGGCCGGGGGTGTACCCCAGAGGTAGAATGCCCCTGGGTTCAATCCCCGGTACAGCCAAAAAAAAAAAAAGTCTGGGGTTCAAAGGCCTGTGTGCACCCTTGATGACCCTGTCATCACGGAGGCCCCTGCCTGAGTTTAAACAACGAGGCAGCCCAGCCACTGCTCCTAAAACGCCTCTGCTGCTGAGGACACACCCAAGACCTTCATATTTGGAACCAGCATGCTTTCTTCAACAAGACAAGAAAGCAACAACACTCTGTGCAGGTTGGGACATTGGCCACACATTTGCCATCTCTTTGACCTGGATGTCAGAGTCAAGGGCACCTGAGAGTGGCTGGGGCAAGTCAGCGAGCCCAGAGTCAGAGACACCCTGACTTCTCCTACATCTGCCACATGGCCGAGACCCCCAGGCCGAGCTCCAGAGGAGGACGCCCTGTGGCCACCACCAGCTCGTGCTCAGTTGGCTGCGGTTGGGTGATGAGCTTCCTTTTATTACACATAAACCAGGCTGCATTTTCTCCTTCTAGTACCACGCAGCTCCGGAGGAGGAAGAGGACATTTATATGACCAAGCTCAGGACTGGGTAGCCATGACCGCAGAAGCCCCAGACACTAAACCCCAGGCTTGTCCTTGGGCTTGTCCAAGGCTGCCAGCATCCACCCAGCTTCCATGTCCCCTGCCTATATTTGGGGGAGTCCATACTGTTATGGGACTGAAATGTGTTCTTCATGCTATGCATTTGCTTTCACATGTCCCAATATATGGGTCCCAAAAGGAGAAAAGTGAATGGAGGGTGCTGGCCCTTCAAATCCCTTGGAAATCACTTTAAGCAGAAGGGAGGGGGCTTGCAACATTGTGGGCAGTGCAAACACAAGAGCTGTCTGCCTTAGTCTGCACCTTGGTGATCAGTAGCCGCAGTCACTGCTCAGAGCACAGATCCCTGGGATTCGGAGGCTAGGGTTCATTTTTGTCCACCCTGGCACCCACAAGCTAGGTGCAGGTCACTCCAGGAATACACGCACTGCTGCTTGCCACAATGGTGGGGTGGGAGATGGGTACCCGTTACATGCCGAGAGCTGAGAGGGACAGAAACTAGCTTCCCTTCAATAGGTTCCAGACTTCCAAAGTAGTAGATTATGCCAGTGCAGATGTTCTTTAGGTGGGGAAACAGATTCCTGCTGCTTCCTAGTCTGCCACCTTCCCAGAATCTACCCTAATTTCCTCTTCTTATATGAACATCAGTCATAGCCATGTGTGGTGGTGCATGTCTGTAATCCCAGTACTTGGGAGGCCGATACAAGGAGGATCACAGGTTCCCGGCCAGCCTCAGCAATGTAGCGAGACTCTTAGCAACATAGTGAGACCCTGTTTCTAAATAAAAAATATAATAGGGCTGGGGATGTAGCTCAGAAGTGGAATGTCCCTGGGTTCAATCTCCCCAGCACAACAAACAAACATGCACACACACAAAAAAAAAAAAAACAGTCATACTGGATTAGGGCCCACCCCATTACCTCACTTAACCTTAATTACCTCTTTAAAAACACTATCTCCAAAGAAAGTACTTGAGAGTCTCAGACTGGAGGATCACAGGTTCACAACTAGCCTGAGCAACTTAGCAAGGACCCCTGCAACTTGGTGTTTCAAAACTTACTGTTTAGCAGGGCTTGGTGGCGCACACTTGTAATCCCAGTACTTGGGAGGCTGAGACCAGAGGATCTGGGTTCGCAGCCAGCCTCAGCAACTTAGTGAGGCCCTCTGCAACTTAGTGAGACCCTCTGCAACTTAGTGAGACCCTGTTTCAAAATAAAGAATAAACAATAGGGGGTGTAGCTCAGAGGTAGAATTCCCCTGGGTTCAATCCCCAGTACCACAAAAAAATACTTAGTGTTTCAAAATAGGGCTGGGGGTGTAACTCAGAGATAGAATGCCCCTAGATTCAAATCCCCAGGAAAGAAAGAAAGAGAGAGAGAGAGAGAGAGAGAGAGAGAGAGAGAGGTATAAGCAAAATTAAAGTCAAAATAGAGAAAAAAACTAAGAAGAAACCAAAAAGAAATTCTGGAACTGAATATACAATAAAAGAAGGAATCAAGGGTATATTTGAGCATGCAGAAGAAAGAATTAGTGAACTTGAAGACAGGACAATGGGAATGATTAAAGCTGAAGAATGGAAAGAAAAACGATTGAAAAGAAAGGGACAGAGCCTAAGGGATCTATGAGACACCATCAGCAGACCAACATATACATGCAGGAGTTCCAGGAGAAGAAAGAAAGGGGCAGAGACTATCTGAAGAAATAATGGCTGAACACTTCCCATATCTGATGAAATACGTGAATATAAACAGCTAAGAAGCTCAATGGATTCCAAGTGAGTTGAATTCAAAGAAATCATACCAAGACAAATTATACTCCAACTTATTTTTTTTTTTTTTGCAGTACCAGGGATTGAACCCAGGGGCGTTTTGCCTCTGAGCTACACCCCCACCCTATTTTTTATACTTTATTTTGAAACCGGGTCTCACGAAGTTGCAGAAGGCCTCACTAAGTAGAGAGAGAGAGAGAGAGAGAGAGGGAGAAAGAGAGAGAGAGAGAGAGCTGAGACTGGCCGCGAACCCAGATCCTCTGGTCTCAGCCTCCCAAGTACTGGGATTACAAGCGTGCGCCACCATGCCCAGCTTATACTCCAACTTTCAAAAGACACAAAGAGAATCTTGAAAATAGCAAGAGAGATGCAGTTCATTACGTACAAGGGATCCCTAATAAGGCTACCAGCAGATTTCTTATCAAATTTTTGGAGACAGAGGCAGTGCATCAATATATTAAAAGTGCTAAAAAGAAAAAGGCTGCTAACCAAGAATCCTACATCTAGCAAAACCATCCTTCAAAAAATGAGGAAGGCCGGGCGTCGTGGTGCACACTGGGTTCAATCCCCAGTACCGCACCAAAAAAAAAAAAAAAATGAGGAAGAAACTTGGATACTCCCAGATAAACAAAGGCTGAGAGAGTCCGTTACCACTAGATCCACCCTACAAGCAAAGCTCAAGGAGTCTTGCAGAGTGAAATGAAAGGATACTAGATAGTAACTTGAAGCCTATGAAGAAATAAATATTTCAATAATGACAAATACCTGGGCAATTATAAAAGCTCATATAATTGTAACAATGGTTGATAGCTCTACTTTTTGTTTTCTATATGATTTAAGAGAATAATGTATTTTTAAAAAACAATTAGTTTTAAAGCTAGTATACTGAACTTCAGTTTGCAACCCCACATTTTGTTTTCCACATAGTGTAAGGAACTAAAGGATTTAAAACAGTTGTTAGCCAGGCATGGTGGAGCACACCTGTAATCCCAGTACTTGGGAGGCTGAGAAGGAGGATCACAGGATCCAGGCCAGCCTCAGCAACCTAGTGAGACCCTCAGCAACTTAGCAAGACCCTGTTTCCAAATAAAAAAATAAAAAGGGCTAAGGGTGTAGTTCAGAGGTAGAATGCCCCGGGTTCAATCCCCAGTACCAAAAAAAAAAGAGAAAATACTTCATAGCAAAGCTCATGGAATGCAAGGGGGAAAAAAGTCCTAAGAAATAAATATACAGCTATAAATGCTTACATTAAACAACTAAAGAGTTTTGGTTTACCCATCTAACCCTTACACTCCTGTCAGGGGGAGAAGGGCCTTGTGTCTCAGACAGATCATTGAAGCCCCACACTACCCCTTCTCCATCCTACCCTACCCTGAGAGTAGGTTAGCCCCCTCCCCAAGTAACTGCTGCCATGTTCCTTTTAACAAGAAGGAAAGAAATAATTCTTGCTATTTTTTTCATAAAAATAGAGAAAATCCAAGGTTGGTTCTTTGAAAAGATCAACAAAGTTGACAAGCATTTAGATAGATGGACTAATAAAAAAGAGAAACTCTTAGAAGAAAACAGCAAAAGCTTCATGCCACTGGTTTTGGCAATGATTTCTTGAATGTGACACCAAAGGCAAAGCAACAAAAGAAAAACTACACAGACTGGATTTCCTGACATTCAAAACTTCTGTGCATCAAAAGACACCATCAGCAGGCGTGGTGGCACATGCCTGTAATCCTAGTACTTGGGAGGCTGAGGCAGGAGGATCGCAGGTTCAAAGCCAGCCTCAGCAACTTAGTGAGGCTCTCAGCAACTTAGTGAGACCCTGTTTCCAAATAAAATATAAAATCAGGCTGAAGCTGGGCGTGGTGGCACACGCTTGTAATCCCAGTACTTGGGAGGCAGAGACCGGAGGATCCGGGTTCATGGCCAGCCTCAGCTACTTAGTGAGGCCCTCCGCAACTTCGTGAGACCCGGTTTTAAAATAAAAGGATAAAAAATAGGGCCGGGGGTATAGCTTGGAGGTAGACCGCCCCTGGGTTCAATCCCCGGTAC
>PVJS01031909.1:0-23104 GCA_004027185.1 Glis glis | reverse complement strand
ACACACACACACACACACACACACACACACACACACACATTACCTCAAAGGTCTATATGAATTTGAGTTCAGTAATTGTAACTAAAAGGATGCTTTTCTCCACCCGGCAGAAACTCCTGCAGGTCTCCAGAGAGGCCATTTTCCCAAGAAGTGACTTTGTGTTTGACTCAGAGTTAAAGGAGGCTTTTTTCTTTCTCACCCTTCAAATTCAGCGGGGCTCCTGTGTTGCTATGAATTTTATATTGAGGGTTGTCACTTGATTCATCCTGTGCCTGAATCCATATTACAACTCCCTGGGCTTTTAAGAAGTTTTACTGTATACCCTACAGGCCAGTGAAACAAAAGAGAGATGGTACCTGGGGATCAACAGGTCTGAGCATGGGAGGTGTCCGAGCAGGCTGAACCCCACTAATGCTGAAGGACTCCGACCTGGGGGGCAGGTTGGGGTCAGATATCCTGTTGGCAACCTTGTGGGGCATGGCAGGTGAACTCTGCCGGTTGAGTCTTGACCGTTCTTCTACCTAGAAGCCAAAGAAAAAGAGACTCAATGCACAGAGTCAATTCATTTCCCAGGAAAGATTTTCTGTAGTCACCTGCACAGCCATTTTTTATGTCCATCTTACCAATTCAAAGACCCCAACTTCTCTACTCCTGTTCTGCATCACGAATTTGCAAAAAGCTTTAAAACATTTTTTTTAATCAGAAAAAAACACTACTAAACTGGATGTGGAGGTGCACGCTTGTAATCCCAGTACTTGGGAGGCTGAGACAGGAGGATGAGACCCTGTTTCAAAAATAAAGAATAAAAAGTAGGGCTGGGGGCGTATCTCAGAGGTGGAATGACCCTGGGTACCGCAAAAAAAACAAAAAACAAAAAACAAAAAACAAAAAACAAAAAAACAAACACTACTAGCAAAAAAATGCAGAACATTGAGTCATTGGCCTTTCATTACCCATTATCCTGAGTTAGTTCAGTTAGCTAATTCAGAGACTGCTAATGCTATCTTCCATCGACTGGGATAAGACCTTGTGGATTGGTTACAAAGCCATGGGTCAGCCAGGGAGACAGTCTGCACCTTAGATAATCAAAGAGAGCTGCAGCAGGCATCACGACTGCGCGGGGAAAAGAGAAGCTTGCTCTGGGTTGACTCGGGCCAGGGAGGGATGGCGACAGGGTGAAGCTGAATGCTTCACATGACAGGCGTGTGGACAGTCTAGGCTCTGCTTAATGAGCATGGCCTGTCTTAAACAGACTTTATCATTTTATTTTTCTCTCTTTTGGATCTTTCTTTTAAATGGCCCCTCCCTGCTTCCAAAAATATACTGCTCCTCCTCATTTCTTCCATTCCCAGCACAGGTCCTCGGCCTTACACTCCCCTTCTCCCCATTGCTCCACATGTGGAGTCAATTCTTGCTTCCCTCCTCTTTTCTCCCCTCCAACCCTCTCTCCTCTCAGGTCATTCCATTTCCTTCTCATTCCCTAACTCCCAGGGTCGCTCTCAGCCAGAGCAGATAACTGATCCCAAGCATTTCACAGGGAAGATCCTTTAAAATTTGTTTTTGTTTTTCTTGTGTGTAGTACCAGTGATTGAATCCAGAGGCATTCTACCTTCAAGCTACACCCCCAGCCCTATTTTACATTTTGTTTTTTTTGAAACAGGGTCTCACTAAGTTGCTGAGGGCCTTGCTACATTGCTGAGGCTGGCCTTGAACCTCTGATCCGCCTTTCTCTGTCTCCCGAGTTCTGGGATTACAGACATGTGCCACTGCACCTGGCTAAGGAAAACTCTTTTTAAAGAGGAAAGCAAAATTATCCTCAGTACATATTTATAGCAGACAGACTGTTACAGAGGGCAATTTTAATCCTTCCTTCCTTCCTTCCTTCCTTCCTTCCTTCCTTCCTTCCTTCCTCTCCTTCCTTCCTTTCTTTCTTATACTACCCCCTGCCCCTTTTATTTATTTATTTTTTGAAACAGGGTCTTGCTAAGTTGCTGAGGCTGGCCTCAAACAGGCAATCCTCCTGTCCCAGCCCCCCAAGTACTGGGATTACAGGAGTGTGCCACCTCACTGGCTCCTGTCCTGTATTTCTTTAGGGTCAACTTGACAGTCCTGCTTCTCAAACCTGCCAGTGCAATCCATGTCCCCACTATCCCACCCCGATGGCCCATCAGTGTGAGCACTTAGTTCTCTTTGCCAACTCAATACTCAGGTCTATCTGCATATTTTTATGTGGCAGCTAAGAGTCTTTATTCACTTTACTGCCTGATTTGAAATAAAAATTGAAAAGCATGCTTCTCTCCTATCTTCCCTACCCCATTTTTGGGTATTTCTAGAGGCAGGCTTAGTCTCATAACAGAATAAGTCTGCTTCTAAAACTGTCATATTAACCTCAAATATTTAAACATGATAAGATAAGCCACAGAACAGGAAATAGTCCTCCTGCTCCTACTGAGGGGTAATTTGAACATCTCTTTCCCCACCATGGCTGTGCAGGGTCATACAAATGGCATCCAGTTGACTTTGGTTTTGAGATTCCATGACCCAGAAGCTTACCACACACCAAATAAGATTAGCTGCAAAAAAACAGGAATATAAACCAGAACATGTATACTTTGTGTGTTCATGCCTACAAAGTATTGCATCAGCAATAATTATTCAGCTTTGCATTGAGCAAAAGAACAAAGGTAGCCTTGAGATAAGACCACAAACAGGAAAAAGCCCCACAAAGACAGTAATAGATAAACTGAAACCAAGGCATGCAATGTACTGCTTTCCAAACAGCAGACTCCTTGAAAAGAAGGAACATATTTCTAGATCACTGGAATTGGTCAAATATTAGCCATCTTCTTATTTCCAGGGAGTATTGTTAGTAGATAAATGACATATACAAGCACCCCTTACTATCTGAATGTCTACTATCCAAAGCATTGATGCTTGAGCTCAGAACCCAAGAGATTCAGACACATTTCAGATAAATACCAGGCTATCTATACTTTAGCCATCTGTTAACCCAAATTCAGGAACCAAATATATTAAGGGAATGAAGAATATTGTAATTATTAGTATTTTTAACTGTAAAATATCCTTAGTTTTAGATACATGTTAAGTGACAGCACATTAAAAAAAAAAAGAAAACAGTAGAAAAATCTGCCTCAAAGACTCCATCTTGAGCAAAGAAATCATCTTCCAGATAAAGAATTCTTTTGGCAACTGACAACAACAGGGCTCAGTAAAGCAAGCGTCCCTGACACTAACAGGATCACAGGCTATGTGGGGCCCTGGAGCTGTCACTAGAAGTGGACAGGCCAGAGAGTAGGGCGCTGGTTTTGATAGACAGATAATGGGTTTGATTAACTGTGCATAGATGTTACTAATATCCTCCTAGTAAAATCTCCTATGCTTTCTATTAGTTTACACACTAAATTCTACCATTAGTATGTTTCAGTCTTCAGAATTCTAAAATACTTCGTATAAATAACCAATAATTATACTTTGAAAATTATTTCAAGATAGGTCCAATGTGTTGAAATTCCTGGGTTGGTGTTTGTTCAAAGAAATCTGAAAATCAATGAGCAGGTTCTAACAACCAGGCATCTGTTTTGTCTCAAGAATCTTGTTTTAGCCGGACAGGGTGGTAATCCTGTAATCCTGAAAGCCTGTAATCCCAGTGTTTGGGAGGCTGAGGCAGGATCATAGGTTCAAGACCAGCCTCAGCAATTTAGGGAGACCCTAAGTAACTTAGTGAGACCCTGTTTCAAAATAAAAAATAAAAAAGGGCTGGGGGTGTAGCTCGGAGGTAGAATGCCCTTGGGTTCAGTCTCCAATACCAAAGGGGAAAAAAAAGAAAGAAAGGAAGGAAGGAAGAAAGGAAGGAAGGAAGGAAGGAAGGAAGGAAGGAAGGAAGGAAGAAAGAGAAGAAGTTTTAAAGTATTTAGGAAGGCGATGCTGTCCAAGTGCTTTGCACTAGACATCACCTTACGTACTGGAGCAGAGATGCCAAATCAGACACTGGAAGTGGTGCTTCATGGAGGGACGTTGGATAGCATATTTAGAAACAAGTCCTTTTGAATAGCTTGATATCAGGCAAAGACCTGTCCGCTGATTTACGACAACTTACGTCTACCAACTGAATAGGAGATAGACATGCAAGTGAGACAAAAAAGAAACTGGTCCCCCTCCCCAGAATAAGGATATATGTGACTAAAAGCTGGGGCACAATCAAGATAGGTTTCAATCTGCCTGAAGATACTCAAAAAATTCTAGTAGCAGAGCATCTGCTCCAACCTCCTGCTGCCAAGAAGATGTAGAATACCAGGAACGCCACCAAAAAGGGTGTTCTAGTAACATCAGATGTAGTGTCAAGATGCCAGACCAAAACAACAAGAGATCAGTTACAGAGGATTTCCAGTTAATGGGATTATCACGGAATACAGAGGACAAGAGGAATAAGGACTGATCAAATTTCACTATTGAAGCAATTTTTCTTCTTATTAAAGAGAATCTTTTCAACATGTAACTAAAATAACTTTGGAGAGATCACCTGTACAAAAATACTATACTATTTACTACAGCATTACAGGAAAAGAGAAAAAATAACTGGCGTCAGAAATAAAAGTCTGCTCTTGGCAGGGCTGAGAGGTCCGCTGGGCACTTTAGAAGCACTGTCTAAGGGCTATGAGATGTATAAAGGCTACACAAATATAGACAATCTAAAACTAAATTTGTTGATTACAAGAGTCCCAAAACAATTGCGAAATAAATAAGAATGTTTAAATATGCAGAGAGAAATGTATCAATGTCAGTTGCCGAATTGTTTGTGCATTTGCAAACAATTTGTAGATTATAATTTTTTGCTTCATAATAATGAATATCTGTTGAGACTTTCAAAACAAAATTAGAGAAGCAATTTCAAAAATGTTGACAGTAAAATATATTTATTATGTCATATTGTTGCATTTTAATAATATTTTGTATGATGTTGGGTTCATTGGGTCTATGCAGGCCTTAGAAGGCCTTACTTAATTACTGAATCAAACATAATTGTATGGGAATTTTTCCCCCCTCTGACTGAACAAAGTAGTTTGTTTTCTATGTTTTACTGGCAATGACAGAGAAAGAAGTCAATAAATAACTTTTAAGTGCTCATTAGATACTTCTACCCTGTGCTCATAAGGCACATAAAGAGCTGAGTCATATGATTCTTTAGCAAAACCATGAGGGCAGATGGTTACTGAGCAAGACGGGGGTTGCCCCTTCTCTGGGGCACACTGGAGCACAGAGGAGATGCTCATTCATATGGAATGCTTCAAATGCAGTCTTGTTTGAAGATAAGGGCCTGGACCACTTTTTCAAGATCCATTTCCTACAAATATTCCAGAAAAAAGTACATAGATTCCATGTGAATGAAGCACATAACTTAAAAGTAATGAAGCAAATCCTTAGCAAAAGGCGATGGGAGATAAAAATTGCTTCTCTATCACTGGGGAGAGGTGAGAAAGGAAATGGAGATGCACAGGAACTGGTCATGTGAAACCTGAACAAAAATGGCAAAATATTTACTCCTTGTGGCTGTAATGGCCTTGCCAATAAAACATGAATAGGTTGTACTCTATTTTATTTGCATTTGCACAGTGCCTGTGTGTGTGTGACACACACACACACACACACACACACACACACACACACACACCATTGCCTGAGGTCCTCCTAACTGTGAAGCAGGAAGGCAGACAAGAAAGCTACACCTCAGGAAGACCAGGAGACTTGCTTTGGCCATGTGACCAGGAAATGGAAGACCTTGAACTCAAACTTACTCCTAACTATTCATGCCCAGGTTTCTTTTATGTTAAATCTTGAGAAGCATAAGCAGAAACTGAGGAACAACAGGAGCAGAGCTCTAAACTCTCTAAATGGTAATTTGGCAACTTCATATGCAAAGTAACTTATATAAAAAGAAAAGAAAAGAAAACAAACCTATCAGTGTAGAGCAGAGAAATCCAAGCAGAGAAGGTCCAATGGGTTGATGGGAAATAAAAAGATATATTGGCTCTGATCGGTCCATTGTTTGCCAAATAAAACTACAGCCAGATGACTGGTATGCATCAGAGAGAGAACATGATGGAGTGTAAAAAAAATTAAAATACAATCTCATGCAACACTCACATAAACAGAGCATTTGGTCACTGCTGTGTGTTGATGATGGGAAAGGGGTTGCCACAGAGTTACTGTGAGACCCAGATAATTGCATGACATTTTATTTATTATTATTATTATTTTTTTCCTGACGGAACTGGGGATTGAACCCAGGGGCATTCTACTTCCGAGCTATACCCCAACCCTATTTTTTATTGTTTATTTGGAACAGGGTCTCACTGAGTTGCGGAGGGCCTCACTAAGTAGCTGAGGCTGACCATGAACCTGTGATCCTACTGTCTCAGCCTCCCAAGTACTGAGATTACAAGCGTGAGCCACCATGCCCGGTTCACATGTCATTTTAAAGTAGGAAAGAAAGAAAAAGGAATCTCTATCATCCAAAAAGTGGATCAAGTTCTCCTGATGTTCAACAGAACATCATACTGATGTTTTCACAGAGAAAATCCAAATCTTATTCCAACCCAGAAATGGTAGAGAATTTGAAAGTGAGGAACACGCCCCTCATCCTTTTAATGCAGAGATATCAATGTTCCTTTCTGGCTGAAATCTGAAAATCAAAGCCAATGTGACATTCAGGAAAGACAGAATACTCGGGAAACGGAGGGTGGGAAGAGCTCAGCGAGATCTGTAAATCATCAAGCATTTCCATTTGTTATTATTGCATCCAACAAATTAACAGAGAAGGCAATGAAAAATGCAATGATCACTTCTGTTTTAAAAAATGAAGAAACAAAAACATAAGATGAAGCATTACAACATTACATGCCCAATGAAAACGTGTTGATTTGTAAAGAGGAAGAGAAGTGGGATGGGAGCAGTCATCAGAGATGGAAAAAACATCTTGACAAGAAGGTATAGAGCTGAGTTCAAAAACAAATGCTGGAGCTGGTTACAGAAGAGGCTGTAATTGGTAGATGGCTGAGTGGTCTCTTCCTAGGCACATGGACCAAAAACATCCAGACCCTCTATCACAAGAGACAGGCCTGGGCACAGCTACTAGCTCTGCCTGGTGAGGATGTTTTCAAATTTATGTCCTGCAGAAGATGCATTTGAAAAAGAAAATGGTACCTTTTATTCTACCTCAAGAGTTTAACCCAGGTTTTCTTATCAGTTGATAGTTATGACACTGACAAGCTATAAATACTGCTTATATCTAAAGTCTGGAAACATGTTCCTTCCTAGTGTATGAAAAGAGATCTGTAAATAATGTTTTGGATGAAAAGTGCATATATTGCTAATGAGGAACACTAAAAGATCAAGAAGATGAGGGTCCTCACACTCATTTTGTTCCAAATTTATTTATTTTTTTTAAACACTCACATCTTGTGGGTGTTTAAAAAAATGACGAATCAAACCAAGGCAGACAATTATTTGCTCTTATTTGTACACCAATTGCTCTAATCCCAAATTTAGCATGGTCACTCCTTTTACCATCTGAATAGTTTATTTCTTCCAAAATATGATCACCCACTCTAGGACTCAGGAGCCTTCTCATGACTGGACAGATGGTTAGTTGGAAGCTGGATAATGTTACCCACAACCAGGAGGAGAGGACTAAATATGAAATTGCCAAAGAATCCCCCAATACATCTGGAAGTGCATGAAGCCTAAAGAAAGAGCACCAGAGGTTGGAAGGCCAGGACCTTGGAAGACATCACCCACCAGAGGTGGCCCAGACTTATAGTGGCCAGGGATCCTCACATCAGGAGTGCTTGAGGACACGGCCATGTTTGTTGCATGCCCAACTGCTAGGTTTCTTTTACTGCTAGGAGCCTGGCCAGGAAGCAGAGGGAAATTAGGATGTCTACCGAACGGTCTTGGTGACATCTGCACAGATCTGCCCCCAGGATCGCCAGGGCTTTGGAAAACTCGGGAACTGTGAACTGGGTCTGAATAGAGAGGATAGGCCAGGAGATTTAATGACGAGGATAAATAGCACCCAGAAAACAATGAAGTCAAAGTAAACAAGTTTGAATCAGAACAGGCCGGGTAAAGACTGAAGGAAGGGAGTGGAAACTGGTCCACACTCTCCCTCCTTGTCTGGTACATTTGTGCATGCAGGAGCTGCCCAGGGGAAAGGAGGGATTCTGGGTTGCTTTGCGAGGAGGAATCACAGTCCTCTCCAACAGGATCTGCTGGTGTCCTTTTCCTAAACTCATGCTTGGGGCTGGGAACACCGAAGGCCAGGTGGTCACGCATCAAGGAGAGGTCACTTAGCGACGCAGCACTTCTGAGAAGACTCGAGGCACTAGTAAAGACTAGTGAATTCATGCCCCTCCTGCCCCGAGGTCCGTGTGAGTCTCTAAGACCCTCCTTAATTCCCCTAATGGGCAACTTGGGGCTTGCCACTTTGGAGATGTTGGGAGAGGATGCACAAATGGCCTTAGAGCCCAACTGCTGAGCTGGGCTACATCCTTGGGAGAGGGATGGCCTTGGCAGTCTCACTACTGTCCTTGAAGCTTCCTGAGGTTTCAGTTGTTCTTCCACACCAAGTCCATTAGAACAAGCTGGTCCATCTTTCTTTTGTGAGTGATGCTCAAACAGGAGTTTTGATCTGGCCTCATCCATTCTTGCGGGTGCTCCTGGTGTTAGCTTTGTAGACGCCAGTTCTTCTGCTTTCTGAACACCTGCCGTGGTCAGGCTCTGTGGGTCTGGCCTAGCTGATGATTTTGACCTGGCATGGCTAGAAAATGGTTTAGCGGTGGAGGAAGATGACACGCCTCTGCCAGCCGGGAAGCATGTCAGCTGCTGTTTAACAGAACAGTGATTCTGCTTAGCTGGAAGAACAGGTGGGTTATTAAGGGGTCCTTGCTGTACCTGGGAGTAGGATCACAAAATTGAATTACTGATCTAAGACAAAGAGGCAGATGTTATAGACAGAGGTAAATAGGGATCATGTTTATAGACCATAAGGGAAAGTGATAAAAAATGTTCTTCACTTCAAGTCAAAACAATTTTCTCTACAGACTTAATTTTCTAAGGTTGTAAAGAAAACATTATAAATAGTACATAGTAATTAATAAAGGACTTAATATATAAAAGTACAAAAAGTTTCAAGAAAAAAATCAATTTTTTGAGATCTACCTCCCATTAAGCACCATAATTAACATCAGGACATTTCAAGCATTTTCTGTACATATATAAGATAGGATAAAAAAATAAAAAAGAAGCATTTTTATAAAAGTAAGATCTTATGTAAGAAATATGGTTCTGGTAATATTGGAGTCTAAATAAAAAATGCTCTAGCTATAAATACAAAAAGGAGCTAGATAAAAATATAAAATAACACGAAACAGCCTTTTACATGTCTCACTATGCTCGCAAGAAAATAAAGGAAGTCAGTGGGGGCCACAAATAATGACGGAACTGAATATTGGGTGTTACCTACATGAGGTGACACAGTGACTCCCTGGAAGAGTGGGTGATCTTGGCTGGAGTTACTATTTTGATTGCCATTTGCTTCACCCATCCAAATAACTTTTAATTAGATTTTTAAAGTAGCTCATCAGAAAGCCAAGTTCCTGAAAATCCTTCCTTAGTCTAATAGTTGAGTAAATGAAGGACCATTACTTTGGAAATATTTAAGAAATCCAAGCCGCCTCTGGTTTTGAAAGTGCTCACCACAAACACAGTTGAGGTCTGGGTATGCCTGCCGGTGTCACAGTGAACAAAGTAGTGCTTCTGACAATGCCCATGACCAGGGACAGGGTCCAGATAAGGACCGGAAATGATTCTATCTAGTATCCCCCAGGTCCTAAATCCCATTCTTCCAAGGAAAAGTCACTAAAAATCCTCATGCCACGAATTCAACTAGATGCGTATAAGGAAAAGGATTCTTCTACTACCTGTTGTTGCTTACAAAAATCCACTATATCCCAAAGACACACAAAAAAGAATCAGAGTGAGGTGCCTTGCCACTTCTCTATAGAATTGATGGTATGGTTCTTCCAAAAGCAAAGCGTGTGCCTTATGATGAACTGTCTTTCAACTCCACAGCACTAGTTGTTGGTATAAAAGGAGAGCTCTCCACTTTTCCTGGGTGAACTCATGGTGGCTGAAAGCCAGGCCGACTAGGCATGGCCACCTCACTACTTACCTCCTTTGCCCACGCTGGCTTCTCACTGGGGCTCATCCCTTCTTTATAATGGTACAGTGGCTTCTTCTCCATGGGCCTCTGCTCCTGCCGCTGATGCTGAAGGGAAACCAAGTAGTCTCTCTCTTGCTTTAGCTGTCTCTGCAGTCTTTCTGCCTGTCTCTGTTCTTCCAATTGTTTGCGCTTATATTCCTGCCCAGATCAGGAAAGATGAGTGAAGAAAAGGCCAAATTACCACAGGGAAACCACTGGGCAGTAGCTGTGAAGCATGCAAGGGAGGCAAAATGACAGGAAGGAACAACATCCTAGAAGAACTTACGTACTAATAGAACTACAGGAGAATGTCAGGGTGTGCATGGAAATGAGCTCCAATTTTGTGTTAGTATCCACATGAGAACACGTCATTTAATGAACACACTATTGCTTTAATTGCAGTCCCTACAGAACACCACCACTTGCAAAATGACTTGTCCCTGATGAATTGCAACCAAGAAAATGGCAATGATGAGGACATTTGGATGGCCAGCACACATCCCCTCTAAAGAGCCATCTACTTCCTAATTTAGTAATCAAATCATTCAAACATGCATAATTAAGTCTGAAACTAAACAAACACCCAGAGATAGTACCTAAATCATCTTTTGTGTAATAAAACTTGGACCAACAAAAGTCATTAGCAAGCTCATGTATGGGCTAAGAAATATGAGAATGCCATTGGATAAAAAGTTCAGCTTTTAAAAAAGGTACAGCAAGAAGCCCATTTGGAGAGCAATGCAATAATAATAAAAAAGCACTTCAAGTGGACGCCGCATGAGCAGGAACACAAAATGTTCCCATCGTAAGGGTAAAACTAATAGTCTGCAAATGAAATATGACTGCAGAGCTGAGTGGGTTCTTCTGGAAAAGGTGCATTTGCTGTGATTGTATTCCAGCATGGTGCAAATGGCCTTAAAAATTACTCTGCAATAAACACAGTAGGTCTCAAGAGTAGTCTGAACTTATAATAAGGCTGGATTCATGTTAAAGCTTCACAAATGGAATTAATAAAGAATGCATAACAATTGTATTAAATTATCAGAACTTGGGAAATTGGGTCAGGAAGTGTATCAAGTTTCTATGAGATTTTCAGGTCTAGGAGGCTTGGAGGACCCCTCTTTTTGAACTGGCATGTTAGGGGGAGGACACACATGTGCGCACACATGCACAGGAGAAACACAAAGCAGGTGAGCAGGCTCGTGGCTTTCCCATTACCAGAAGTAGAGCTTGTTCATGCAGTAGCTGCTGCTGCAAGATCTCTAACTGTCTTTGCTCCTCCTCTAACTGTCGCCTGATGTATTCCTGGAGAGGTAGGCAGCAGAGAATTCGGAGGAACAGAGAAAGAGAAAAAGAACCAGTAATTTCAAAGGTGACAAGAGCTGCAGAGTACAGTGCAGAAGGAAGGAGGGAAAAAAATACCCGACACCTCCTCACCAAATAGGAAGAGTATCCACACCCAAGCCAAAGCCTTTGAGCGTAGTCAGAAGCACAAGCCCTCTGCCTGCAACAGCTGACTGAGATGGCGCCCCATTTTACTGTTACTACTTGGTTTTAATAAGCCCAGCTACATTTAAAGCTTTTCATTACAGGTGCCTCTCTTTATGGACTACCTGGAATTAACAATGCTATAGAGTTCTGAGGCCCCAGTGCACGGAGGAGGAATAAAACAATGGTGGAACACCATCATGTACTGTCTTTGCAGCAGAACCATCCTGTAGTTCCACTTGCTGTCAGAATCAGATTCTAGCAAGAGAAGAGTGGCCTGCATCAGTGATGCAAAGCCGTGGCACCCAGAGCTGCATGTGGAGAAGCCCTTCTGCAGCAATGGGAGAGCAGGACTTGGTGCCTTTTTCAGCTTC
The DNA here is from genome assembly GCA_004027185.1 of Glis glis. Taxonomy (NCBI): domain Eukaryota; kingdom Metazoa; phylum Chordata; class Mammalia; order Rodentia; family Gliridae; genus Glis; species Glis glis. Next base: position 10,963 of record PVJS01031909.1, on the reverse strand, counting down.
AGTGCTCCCTTCAGATTCTCGGGCTGGGATCTGGGCTCGCCAGGGCTCTGGGCTGAGTAGGAGGCAGGGTTGAATGAATGGGCATTGCCACGGTTGTGCTTTTGACTTTTGGAATAGGTGAGAATAGTTTCTGGAACAAGAATAAAAACCTCAACTGTGCAGTCCTAAGAGGTGAGCCACACTGCAGAGACGCCCGGTGCCGGGCCACGTGTGGGGCTCCCATCGCCCCGCACGGTACCTGTTCATGCTCGGCACGCCTCCTCTCCTCCTCCCGGCGCATCTGCTCCTCGTAGTGCCGGCGCTGCTCTCTCTCCTGCTGCTTCCGCATCTCCTTCTCTCGCCTCTGTTGCTATGGAGTGACAAGCAGACAACGATGATGGCACTGGGCACTAGTTGGGGAGAGGTGCCAGACTAAGGACATGAGCTCTGCAGGAGAGATGCCGAGCTGCTCTGGGGCTCTTTGTCTCCTGAGCTGTTGGGGGCACACGGAGAGGGAGGGGGTCATGGAGAGCACCCTGCCACTTGCCATCTAAGTGTTCTCTCACTGTGAAGCTCCTGCTGACGTGCTCTCTCAGTGGCAAGGGATGGTTTCAAATCAGGGGTAGGAAATGCCAATGACTTAGTAGATTACTTATTACACATCATCCATCCATTTCTGAGACTACCTCATCGCCACACTGTGTCATTCAATCTTCATATGCCTGCAACACAGACATTTCATGGAGAAGGAAGAACCAGAGAAGTGCAGTGACACGTTGAAGGCCACACGAGAATTAATGGCTGAGGGTAAAGAGAACTTACTAACTTCCGCCCAAGCCACTGCCCTTTCTCATATGCTAAGCTGACTGTTTTCTGGAGTATTCCTTTGTAAGTGTCAACTTCTACTCCTGCTCAAATAAGACCATTGGGCTTAGGAACCATCATCACCATCATCATCACCATCATCATCACCATCATCATCATCATCATCATCACTTCAAATAATTACCAAGCCCCTGACACTGGACAGTGTGATAAGCACCTGACCTATTTTATCTTATTTAATCTTTACAAGCCTTCTAAAGTAGATATTATCATCCCCATTTTATGTAAGAAAACCGAGGCACAAGGAGATTAAGTAATTGTTCAAGGTCATGCCCCTGTTCAAGGTCATGCTCAGTAAGTGATGGAAACTGATGTCGAAGCATGTGATGTGACTCTGGCATCTAAGCGCAATCAATGCAGTAGGTTAAAAGGGCAAGAGGAATGACTGAAAGATCACAAGTTCATCTGGCTCTTTATTATACCCTCAGAAAGGAGGACATTTTAGAAGAAGCTAGAACTAAGCCATAGGGTTGCAGATGCCAGTGGTTCTCACGTAGGGGAAGGACCATTACCCCATCTCTGGAGCATTTGAAACTGTGAGGGGGCATATGAAGGTATTTTTTTTTTCTGGTTGTCCCAATGTCTGGGGAACACGATTGGCATTTAGCACAAGGGGCTGGAAATGCCCCAAATCCTACAATGCACAGGCTCATCACACAACACACAGTATTTTCCCGTATGTGATGGCTTGGGTCTGGAATATCCCCCAAAAGCTCATGTGTTGAAAGCATGCTTCCAGTGCAGCAACGTTCAGAGGTGGGGCGTGGCTGGAGGAGGTGGGTCGTCACTGGGGATTATCTATGTCCCCTGGCTCCTCCTCTTAGCTCTCTCTGCTTCTGGCCACCATGACTGAGAGCAGTTTTTCTCTGCCATGCATCTTATAGCCATGGTTTCTGCCTTGAAGTCAGCTGAACATGAACTGAATCCCCTAAAACTGTGAGCCAAATAAACCCTTCTGCCTCTAAGATGTGCTTGTCAGGTATTTTGGTCACAGCAATGAAAAGCTGACTAGAACCATACAAAATGTCCTTAGTAACCATTTTGAGAAAGTCTGCAGGCCCTTTGTGCTATATCTCTGTACTGGCATTGGGATTTCTTCTTCCTCAAATACAAGATTCAGAGGAACAGAGCAGGGGACCCATTCCCTTGTAACATTCTCAACAACACTTTACTGCATGGCAGAGGAAGCCTTAGGTTCCCAAGAGAGAATGAATTGTGACTATACCACACTGACAGGCCCGCTTTACACAACCAGGGAAAGAGCTTTTATACAACAGCTTTGATTCAGCCTGTGCTAAACTAACCAGGATATTCAAAATGCCACGGAGCCCCCTGGAAGCCTTCTTGCTATAACTCCCTCTGCAGTCCTCCATATCCACTCTGTTAGTAACCTCTGCATCTTGGGAGATAAGTGGCATCTTTTGAGACTCAGCATCTATCATTTCCAGATTAGCAAGTACTTGTCCATCTTAGATTGTGGGCAACAGGGAGGTACCAGAGGGCTTCGGGCAGCCAAATGACAGGATCAGACTTGTATTTTCAAAAGGCCCCCAACAGCCTTGAAAAGCAGAAAGACCGAATGCTGAAAAGCAGTGTGAACCTTTCTGTGGGTCTAAGCATGAAATGACCAGCCTTGATTACATAAGAAAGGCAGGCCATGAGAATCCCTGCTCATGATGGTGGCTGAGGATGGAGACGCAGCCAAAGGGAGAAAGACCGAAAACTACCCAGATTTCCAGCCACTCTAACAGGACTAGAATGGATGCCAACTTATAAGTAGAAATTAGAAACAAGCCAAAATAAAATAGACAGATTGGTGAAGATGGGGCGTGCACGAGTGGGCGGAGCTTGTGGCCCAGGGGCATGCGGGATGGTGAGACAGAAAAGCCAGAAAGCAGGGGCTTGCCAGTCCCAGACAAGCAATGATTTGTTTTACAGAAAAATAATACAGGAGGACACAAGAAGAAAACATCATCCTAGGAACCGACTGAATAATTTGGATTACAGACCCAAAACAGAGATGTTTCCAACACTCAACCGAAGTGAATCAGTGCCAGTCCAGAGAATAAAATAATTATGTGTACAGATCTGGCTCCTGGCAGGAAATAGCCCTAATTTAGCTAACATTTCAAGTTTTTCTACTCCAACCATTGGTCTCTTTCTTAAGGAAAAAAATAATTAAGCCTTTTGAAGATTTAGCTGATTTTTATGTGAAAGATTTGTACATTTTCAACTCCTCTGCCAGGAATCAATACTGTTTTATAATTACATGCCACTCAGGTCCCAGTGCAAGGTGTATAAGGTATTGATTGCAACTCAAGAGGGTCTGGCTTCCCAAGTGCTCTGTAGTTTCTAAGGAAGACACTCAGAAGTGACTAATAATTAATAATGATCTCAGTCGGATCAGCCATAGCTAACACATGGAGGCATCTGCTAGGGCTTCGGCTCCTGTGGTGAAGTTGGAAAAATAAATTACTTCCCCAGCCTTCCAAGGGCACCCTGCCAATTTCCAGCTGCTGGGTCTCAATGTTGACGGCATTCCTGGAAAGATGTTTACTCTCTCTTCCCAGGCAGGGGGCTTTTGAGAGGACATATCAAAACACCTCGAAGAAAGACCAAGTCCTGGGTCTCACTGGATGCCTTCACAGAGCTTTGATGACTTGCTAGAAGCAGCTCTCTGAGGGCAAGGCCCATCCTGATTCCTGCTCTACCTCCCACTTCTCACGCAGGACCTGGCATGCAGCAGGTGCACATTAAAGTATGTTGAACTGGACAGAGTAAGAAACTTGGGGCAAAAGAAGACAGCCAGTATCCTCGCACATCTTTGTGGCATTTTCCCTCCTATCAATACGTGAGGTTTACATCACATCATACCTTACACCATGTTTTTCTGAGTATGTCTCAGCAACTTTGCAATCTTGACTGAAAGCTACCCGTGGGCCTCTATTCCATTCCAGTTTTCATCTCCTGTTGTTTCTCACACAGAGCCTGGCACCAGACCTCTGCCCTTTTCTTAGCAGCCCGTCCAGGCCAGAAGGTTCTTGTATGTCGAGCACATACGTGGCTTGAGAATGTTCTTCCTCAAACAGTGCCTTCTACAACCAGCACTGGCATGGTACCTATGTTCCATCTTAGAGAAAGTCATGAAAATAAAATAAGGGAACAAGGGCCTAAGCTGGGAGGAATGGGAAAGGGGAGATGAAAATAGTATTTTTAGATTATAGTCAAATATACACAACAATTATAGTGGTCTTGCTGTCAAAAAGAATGGCTCCAACCAGCTACTTTACAGCTTTTGTCAGCTATTCCACCCATGTTGGACGGCTTGGAAGTATATTTTCATTTCTTATCTTCTTGGAGGCACTGTCAAAAGTTCTATCATTTAAAATGAGACATTCGGTGGGCTCTTAAGATCTTACTTTTTTTTTCCTGGTTGGGGGATGTTTGGCAGCCACTACTCTGTAGTTTTCCAGGCTAAAATCAGCGCTGCCTCACTCTGTGGGGCAGGTCAGCAGGGCCTTCTTACGCCTTCTTTCTTCTGTTGCTATTCGCCAAGAATGAATTTGGGGGGTTAGTTCTGATCCACCCACTGATTTTCCCCTCGGGATACCTCCCGGCAGAGGCTGTGTGGCTGTCCCTTTAAGTGAATTGGCTAATTCTGGGGGGGGGGGGAGTGTGCTAGGGATTGAACCCAGAGGCATTCTGCCTCTGAGCTATACCTCCAGCAATATTTTATTTTGAAACAGGGTGTCTCTAGGTTGCTGAGGCTGGCCTCGAACCCGCAATATTCCTGTCTCAGCCTCTCAAGTACTGGGATTACAGGCATATGCCAATGTGTCCGGCTAGTCAGTTAATTTTAATGAGGACATATTAATCCTGTCTCCCTGCTCAGGGAACTCTCAAAGGTAATATGTTTATCCCAAATTGACTATGCTGAATTTTTTCTCTTTAAATTCTTGCCAGAAAATATCATCTCAACCTTTAAATACAAAATTCTTCTTAAAGGGCCTGGTTATAAGTAGCATCCCCATGGGTGTTCACCACAAAGGCTGTGGAGTTGGTCTTCCCTTCCTTTTGTTCTTTTGTGTGTGTGTGTATAGGGGGTAACCTAGGATTGAACCTAGGGGAGTTCTACCTCTGAGCTACATCCCTCGCCCTATTTTATTTTATTTTGAAACAGGAACTTGCAAAGTTACCTTACACTGGCATTGAACCTGTGATCCTTCTGTGTCAGTCTCCCAAGTCCTGGGATCACAGGCCTGTGCTACCACCCCCACCTTTCCTTTTGTTTCTTTAAATTATCTCTCTTAGATTACTTGGATTAGCAGAAAAGTATGCACCTCACCAGGGTGCTCTGACTCTTGGAGAAATTACTTTTATGAACTGTTGTATCATAAAATCACATTTCACAACGTTGGAATAGTAGAATACAGCTAACCGTGCTTATGGCAGGAACATATCTCAGACATTATCACGGCGGAACCCAGCACTCCTAGCCAAGTGTGCAGGCTTATCCCAGAAAGCTCGCTTAAGCACTGCCTCGCTCCTCTCTGATGGGCAGCATGGCTCTCGTGCTGCTCCTGTTCTCCTCTTTTTTCTGGTCTTAAGACTCTTAGAGCCAGACTGGTGGCCCCCGTGGGACCACTGCACTACACGCCATGTCATGCAGGCACTCTGTGCGCCCACCCTGCTCCCGCTTTCATCTGAGCTTTCTCTTCTACTTTATATTCCTTTTTACTTTATTTCCTTACTTATTTTATTTGTAGTTGCTGCAGAAACCCTCTATAGGTCACCTTAAATCTTTTCGGAATGATGAAAGATCATAAGGAAAGAAACAGACATATGAAAAACAAACCCTGGCCCTGGGCCCATCTTTTACATATATCACATCTCACCATATGCATTCAGAGGCAACATGCACATTGGAGAATGAATATCTCATAGCTGCACTGAAGGAGGTAAGTAAGTTAAAGAACCAACAGGGCTTGGGGAAAGATCAGTTGGTTGAAAATAGTAATACTAGATTCTGGTTCTCCACAACCATTGATACAGACACCAAAGACCACAGATCAGTGTTCTCTATAAATATTTAATAAACGAGTGAATGTTGTATGACCTTAAATAAGTCACCTTCATCCAAACTTTCAATGAGGGGGGAAAATAGGTAGTCTTGTAAGTGTGTGTATTCTAAGTCTGAGGCAAGGTTGTGCTACCCCTTGCAAAGCAAAAATCGCACAATTCAGAATAAGAAATGAATCCTGGGTCGCCCTTGGAGAGCTCCTTTTGCTTTTCATCATGGTGACCTCCTAGAAGTGGTGAAATGGGACGCCACTGTGACTGTGGACGACCTGGGCTGGCCTCCAGAGGACAGGAAAACAGCTGGCTCAGGATCAAGTCAGGCTCCTCGGGGAGTACCTCAAACCATACCTTCAGCACAGGGGCTATGTTCAAAGGCACGAGGAATGAAAGGGCCCAGTGTGGTCCTCTGAATGGACTGCACATCACACATGCCCCTCACTTTAAATAGGACTGTTCTGTGCAAGCTTCCCCGGAGCTATACTTGTGACACAAAGTATTCAAACTTCTACATGTTCTATCCATCCACCCAACTGTTGCTAAAATGTCCATTTTGGAAAGATCATTGCAAACCAACCACTAACACTGGGATTCCAAACCTTCTTTATAGGAAGGGCACAGGATGATGAAGCAGTCGGGCACCTCTGAATTCATTACATAGCAACATAATAAAATTAACAAAATGAATGAGAATCATTAACAAAAAGCATGGTTGTGTAGTGCTTGCTGTGATGCCACACATAGGTCTAAGCTTTTACTCCTATGAACTCATCTAATCCTTGGCAGGTATTACTGTCAGCACGCCCATTTGACGGGAGAGGAAACCAAGGCCCACTCAGGCCCGTCTCTTGCCCAAGTCCACTCCGCTGGTAAGCGAAAGCCAGGATGGACGCGCCATGCCTGGTTCTGGCTATGCTGCCTCCGTGGATTTGAAACAAGTAGCTTGAGGTGTCTGCATATGCAAAGTGAAAGATGTTGCCACACGCATCCTCAAGTTGTCATTTTTTCCTCTTTCTGTCTTTGCTCTGTTCCCTTTCTTTTTTTTTTTTTTCACAGAAACAGTAATCAGAGAACATGGAGAAAACTAGACAGGCAGGATATACTTCATTCCTTTTTTTTTACATCTACTTTAATTAGTTGCCTAAATGGAGCCTTTTCTTTGCACTCCCAGGGCAACTTTTGATCAGCAGGCAGCTCCACAGCGAGGGACTGTCAAGTATATGTGTGCAAGTTGGTCTTTGTGCACAAAGAAAGAGGAATGCAGGGTATAAGCAGACTGAGCCTCAGGCAGGCTCAATGCATTCTGGTCCTGCCATTTCTATGGATGCTAGTCAACGTGATTGTTCACAAGCTCCTTATTATTTCTGAGGCTCAGTTTCCCCAAGAAAAGCAGCTACTTGTGTTTGCCTGGCTATGATAGAGGATCAAAAATGGCCCGATGGTCATCGCTAGTACCAATAACTCTGTAGGTTAGTGTAAAAGTCAAGTGCAGGTGAAACTCTCAGATTCCTTCTGTCATGATTCTGAAGGCTTAGTATGAGAGCCAGTTATAGTTGGATCTGGAGCATCACCCAAAGGCTCATGTGTTGAAGGGCCTGGTCCCCAGCTAGGGGCGCTACTGGGAGGTGGTCGAAACTTTAGAAGGTGGGGCCTAGTTGGCGGAAGTAGGTCAGTGGGGGCATGACCTTGAAATGCATATTGGGACTTCGGCCCCTTTCTTTTTCTCTCTTTTTGCTTCCTGACCTCCCTGAGATGAGCAACTTTGCTCCACCACACCCTTCTCACCATTTTGTTCTGACGTGCCCCAGGCTCACAGCAATGGGGCAAGCTGACTATGGACTGAAACTCTCAACTCATGAGCCAGAATAAATCCTTCCTCTCTTAAGTTGTTTTTCCCAGGTATTTTGTCACAGTAACAGAAAACTGACTAACTCAGAACCCCAGACCAAGTCCTAGGAAAATAAGCCCATTATAAACCAGTTTATTGATACAGTGTTTACAAAGAGGGATACTCCAGCACATCTGAGGTGATACTGAGGATGCTAAATTATCTCATATGTAGAATGGAACTGGTGTCATCCGGAGAAGAACATTATTATTGCCTGCAAAAGTTTCAAGGGCTGATGTGGAAGGCATTTTTGTTTATATGTCATAATGTATATCAATGCAGAGATACCACAAGGACTTGAATCAATAACAAAATATATTTTCTAACATTAGGCATTATTCAAAGATAGGATGTGCTGCGTCAAGCCCATGGATGTGTAAGGAGAGATATGTCAAAAGGGTTAAATGGCCCTGTTTGAAGAATATTGTCAAAGGGATTCTTGCTTTCAGAGAATTGTACGAGATCTATTTTGAGGTCCCTATGTTCTGCAGCCTCTATGATTCTATGAAATTGCTCACTGAAAACAACAGTTGAAATGAAAACAATTCAATTTAAATGTCATGTGAAATAATACTTTCAACGAAACTATTTTGTTGTCATAGTTCTGTGGTTAGGAATAGCTGAGAAAACCATGAAACACCAGAAACACAGACTAGATGTAATATAAGAGGCTCGGTGAAGACCCCAGGTGACAGCCAGGAGATGTGAGATGCCCATTCCAGGCTGTGCTCAGAATGCATCCCTACATCCATGTAAGGCACTCTGGGGACATCGATGGGCAGCAACAGCCTAACCCTAGGGTTTTTTCCTGTATGGAATGCTGTAAGTAAAAAATACTAGCATACCCTTCTCATTCCTTGAAAGTATAGGAAAAGGTCTGGGCAAAAGAACTTCAATTTCAGAAGCATTTTAAACTACAGGAATTTAAACTATAGGAATTGCAGCCCAACTTCCTCAGCTTGGCAGAAAATCCCTATCACAGGATCCAGGGGGCTAGCAGACAAAGCCAGATCTCCAGCTGCAGGCAGGTAAGTGAGAACAAAAGGCCTCCTGGGATCTGCCGGGAAGCAGGGCTCCCTATACACATGCACACCGCACGCCCTCCTGGAGCACCAGAGTGATTTAGACAGGCACATGACTGTGCCTATCGTCAGAAGCTGTGGGCAGGCCCTGTTCCAGACAATGAGCATCCAGCTTGCCAGCCTGGTTCCCAGCAGTTTCATAATTTCTGTTCAGCTATTGAAATAACAGAGCAAAAGCCCAGCAAGGAAGTGGTCAGTCTTTGTGTTGATGCTAATGGCGTCTAGGAATGAAAAGCGACTCTGCCTCTGACTGGCCGGCCACCACTCACGGACATGTTAGGCTGCCTACAGTTAATGATTAAGTGGCTTAAAGACCACTTCTCAGCAGTGCCATGAATCAGCACTCCAGGTCCCGAGATGGGGAATTCTTTTTGCTCACAGTGCTTTCTCTGATGTGGGGCCTCGGCATGTTCTGGTGGGTGGGAATGTGGCGCTGCTGAAAAGCTGCACTGATTTTCTTGCTTCCTCCTCTGCCCACTGGGCTCGCTCAAGCTGGGTTCAACTGGGAGCCCTCTCCCCAGAGAGATGATGCTGGGGAGCAACAGCCAGGCAGATGGAAACAAAGATTGCTCCCTTCATGGGCAGCATTCTTCTTCAGCTTAGTCACATGTTTCCTAGGAGCCAGGTCCTGCTCGAAATGCTTTGTGTGTATCAACTCACCCCTTTATTACTACTCCATTCTATAAGTGGGAGAAATGAGGCGTAGAGAAGTCATGTCTTACCTACAATTACAAAGGCAGTAAGTGTCAGAACTGGGATTAGAACCCAGGAAGCCTCTTATTAGGCTGCCTTTGCCCACCATCTTGGTGAAAGGGTCACTCTTAAGGTACTGTGCCCCTGATGCCCCGAAATTTACATCATAAGATCTCCATCTTCTTACTGGGCTTGTATCTGTTGATGAGACTGTATGCAGTCACTCGGTAGCAACCATAGGATCATAAGTATTCAGTCAGAAGTGACAGCAAGGAATCTTGGGGAGAGAATTCATCAAAAGGCAGACTTTCTCCAGGGGAAAGTCCTCTGGGCCTCACTGGGAGCGAGGTGGCTGCTGACTCTACTAAACAAGGTGCACTTTGCTGATGAATGGCTGAAGAATGGGCAAGGCCAGGATGGCTGCTCTCAGAAAATGGTCCAGAAAAGTGAATGGAGAGGGATGGGGATGTGGCTCAGTGGTGGAGCACTTGCCTAACATGCGCAGGGCCCTGAGTTCAATCCCCAGCACCACAAAAAAGTAGGGGAGAGATGGTGGAAAAGTCCAGATTTTACAGTAGCCGGGAAAACATGTTAGGGAATTAAGGAAAGGGGGGAATGGTAAGATGCTGTCTAGAGAGTCATTATGATAAAAAAGCAAAATTAATAATATTTTGTGGTTCTAAAATAATAGTGAAATAGTCACCGAACAGTATCAATCCATTTCTTGTGTCTGGCATTGTGCCAAGGCTCCTGTGTATATGGTTTCATTTACTTCTCACAATAATCCTGCAGAGTAAATATTACTAGCCAGGTGTGATGGCACACTCCTGGGAAGCTGAGACAGGAGGATTGCAGGTTTGTGGCCAGCCTCAGCAACTTAGCCAGACCCTGTTTCAAAATAAAATATAAAATAGGGCTAGGGGTGTAGCTCAGAGGTAGAATGCCCCAGGGTTTAATACACACACACACACACACACACACACACACACACACAGAGTCAATATTCCTATACTGAATGCGCATGTAAGAAAGCTGAGGTGCAGAGTCGGCGAGTGATCTGCCCAAGTTCACAAAGCTAGGATTAAACCCTGGCCTCCTGGCCTACAAAACCAGTGTACTTTACCTCTGCCCTAACCTGCCAGCTAGCCATTTAAAACTACTAGTCACTTTGTTCTCCTAATGACATAACTGAATGTCCCCTAGTATCCCCTAGTATTATAACAAATATTCTTCCCAAAGCATGGAAAGGGGCTTACTTGTTGGTACATTTATTTATTTATTTATTTATTTATTTATTTATTTTTTTTTTGCGGTACCGGGGATTGAACCCAGGGGCGTTCTACCTCCGCGCTACGCCCCC
>PVJS01031908.1:0-23104 GCA_004027185.1 Glis glis | reverse complement strand
TATCTTATGTGATATATATCTTATATATACATACACACATACACACATACATACATATATATCTTATGTGAAGTGTAAATAAACTTCATGTTTAGAATTGGGTCCTGACAAGCCGGGGGTGGTGACGCACGCTTGTAATCCCAGTACTTGGGAGGCTGAGACCAGAGGATCTGGGTTTGCAGCCAGCCTCAGCTACTTAGTGAGGCCCTCCGCAACTTAGTGAGACCCTATTTCAAAATAAAGAATAAAAAAATAGGGCTGGGGGTAGATCAGAGATAGAATGTCCCTGGGTTCAATCCCTGGTACTGCAAAAAAAAAAAAAATGCAAAACACTTCTAGCCCCAAGTATTTTGCAAGGGGACACCTAACCCATAATTCAAATACAGAAAGTTTCTTCCAGCTTAATAATCATCCCAGAAGTGAGCAAATTGTACCAACCCATTCATAACAAGACAAAGAAGACATTAGGTGCTTGTGAGATTAACCTCAATGGGTTGGAACTCAACCTGTGACAGTTTCCTCTGAATTGACTTTCTTTGTGATCTCTAATCTCCCAACTGTCCCTATCATCTCTGGCCAGGGCAAGCACCTCGTCTCACCTCTGATGGTATGGCTCACGGTCCTTATGGGCATGGGCTATTAAAACAGACTAACTCCTGAGAGTAGGCAAGTTATAAAACTTATTCTCATTTGTAGAATGGGGCTAAAACTGATACATACCTCACAGTGTTGTTGTACTGATTAAGTAAGCCAATTCGCTTAACACACACCGAGTGATGCCTCCCCAATGTTAGGGCTAATTATTGTTAGGAACTGATCTCCCAGCCGGCTTCTACTCTTGCATGCCTAAAACATCCATTCTCCTCAAAGCATCGAGAATAATCACAAACATAAATCTGATCACATTATCTTGTTCTCCAGGACCACTAATAATTTCCTTATGCTAGAAAGAAAGATCCAGTGTCCTGCCTGGTGAGTTCCTTCTTTCTCTCACCTCATAGTAAACTCATCTGCTGTCTCCCTCTTCCCTCCACTTGGAATTGTCTTCTCCTGGCTCTTCCTGTCATCCCTTCTCATCTCATCTTGTTTCAGATGTCACCTTCTCAGAGTTGTCCAGGGAGGATGACAGGAAAAAAGAGCTCAACCCATCCAGAAGAGCAAGACCCATCCGGCTCTACATTCTATCTAAGCCTCTGATTTCATGGTCTTTATTTAATTTATCCACATCTGAATGAAGATATCCAGGAGACTATGGATATCTTCTATACTTTTTACTGCAGCCTCTTAAAACATTATTGTGGAATCGATAAATGACATGAAGGAATGAATGTATTATCTTGTTCTAATTGGGAAACACGATTGATCAGGATCGGCATATACTACTTTAGTGGGTGGAACCACTGTCCTTGTGTTAAAGAAGACAGAAATCTTATCCTCCATCTCCATATAATCAGTCCTTGGATTCTGCTCATTCTGTTCCCCACATAGCTCAGCTGTTCCTCTTCCTTTATTTGGAATAGTCATTCCTTATTGGTGATCTAACTGGCCATCGTATCCCATCTCGCTCAGCTTCAGTCACTTCACCTGAGCCGGAATAAACTTGTGAAGTCGCAATTGCAGTTGTGTCCCTTTGTTGCTGAAAGCCCTTTAAATCAAAACAGTTCCATGGTACAGCTAACCTCATGAATGTCCAACTGAATCCCTTATCTTTTTTGCCCATCAGAGTTGCCTGAAGTTGGGCATGGTTTCTGGCAAACTGATGGTTTTCTGTATTGGTACATGATCTAGTTCCTTTTTTCCCTACATGAGGACGTTCTCTTGGACCATGGCAGCTCCTTGGTGTTTATTGACCCTCTGGAGCCACTGTTAAACAGTGGGGCATGGCATCCATGGATGCCCCAGCCTCCCCAGCCTGCCTGGCCTCCACAGTCTCAATCTCCAGTGGGATGATTCTTAGACCCTTGGGGCCACCACTCCACACAATACCTTAGAGGGATACCATGTAGGGCTACAACCATGACTAGCTCATTAACAGAATTTCTTGTCTTACGTCTTCTTCTTTCTTTATCTCACGTTCACTTGTGCATCCTGAAGTCAACTCAAATAAACCACCTGTTTTCAAGGCCTCTTCTTAGGTCCAGTATTGGAGAAACACAAAGTAGGGTGCATGGCTTACGATGTTCCTGTGATCTGGGTTTTAGTCCTCTTTCCAGATTGTTTTTCTCGACAACCACTTCCTACCCCACCAGCCTTGTTTTTGGAGAGTATTAATTTCCCGAGCATACCATGCTTGTTCTTACTTTATAAGGCTTTGTAGTTTTGCCTGAATCTTAAATGCTACCTCCACACCCCAGTGGTTAACCAAGGGCCTTGTTCTAACAGGTGTTCAATGAATCCTTGTTCAAGTAATTGGAATCAGACATTTATTCCTGCTCATGTAATTCCATGAAGAATCTTAAAATATTTCAGTTTAACTTTACACAGTATCATATGGGAATATTGCTAAAACTCTGAGAAGATATACAAGAAGAAATAGTAATATACAGTAATTTTTAACATAGTGAATATATATTATTATTCTTTTTAAAGATCTTTGAATTAACCAGGTGCAGACTATCTACTATTTTTATTTTGAAACAATGGAACATCCAGCTGTCCAGAGAATACATGTATTTGAATAACATTATTTTTTAATATGCCAATATTAACTTAATTTTTTCTTTTTGCAGTAAGTCAAGTTCTTTTTAAAGTGGATTGTCACATTGTTATTTTTTAATATAGCTTTTTTTGCCAAGAAAAGTTCTCTGAATGTAGAATTTGCTTGGTTTTACATAAACATTTAAGTTGTACCAGCAAGAGCAAAAGTGGTGATAGAATTAGATTCATTATGCTTTTACATCACTATAATACTCTTAGTGAGAGATGATATATTACATCCTGAACATATAATTAGGGCATTTGAGGTAATCCATGCTTTGATACGATTTGAGATGATAAATACCAGTTACAACAAAGATGTTACTGCTCTTTTCACTGTTTTGAGTTTCTTTGTTCCATAATGTTTTAATTTTGATACAAATCAGCAAAAATTCAGAGTTCCTACCAGACCAATAACATATATTGGAATGAACACATTTGAAAGAACAGGTGGTCTTCTTGCTCCAGGGGAAAAATCCACTAGTGACATGACTTATACTATAAATTCACATATTTTATATGTAAATAAATTTTCATATTCACAACATTACAACTCAGGTTTGGATATTCCCTCTGATTATGCAGACTCAATGGAATTTTCCATGGTTACCCCTAGTACAGCATGCCCGTGTTTCCATGCGCAATCCATTTAGACACTGGGAATTATGCCTTTAATATATCTCTCTCCATTTAGCTTCAGAATGAAGATCCAAATTGCTTCTATTTTTTCACCATTATATACCTAGCTCTTTAGCACTGCATTTGATGCATAATAGGTACTGAAAAAATGTTCGAACCTTTCTCTAGGACGCATCTGTGTTTAACTTTCCAGCATCGAACTTCGGTTGATCACTTCATTCACTCATATTTATATGCAATTAACTTTACTTAAGCATTTATTCATTCCACAAATGGATTTTGAGTTCCTGGTATTTTCTGATGGATATTAGGCCACAAACAGAAATAGCAGACAGAAGCTGGATGCAGTGGCATATACCTGTAGTGCTAGTACTTGGAAGGCTAAGACAGGAAAATGTCAAGTTCAAGATCAGCATGTGGTAATTAGCAAGACCCATTTCAAATAAGACCCCCATTTGACTGAAGTCCCTTTTGCTTCCTATTTTTGTTCTATCTTCCACACATGGGAGAAAACATATGACCCTTGACTTTCTGAGACTGACTGATTTCAGCATAATATTCTCTAGTTCCATCCATTTATCTGAAAATGATAAATGAGAAGAGAAAACAGTAAAATAGTGGAAAAGGATTCAGGGTGGAAGGTGGGGAGGGGAACAATAAGGATTTAGGAAGAGAACAATTCAAATAAGGTTATGTCCAAGGTTTCACTACCAATATCATTAACATGTATGGGGAGGGAAGAGGGGGAAAGGAGGATGGATATATGAAGAGAAATACATCAAGTGATGTGTGCATGTATATGTACATCACTTTGAATCTCATTATGACATGTAATTACATTACACCAATAAAAGTATATATAAAAAAAAACCCTCAACAACTTAGCAAGACCCTGCTTCCAAATAAGAAAAAATAAAATGAGGCTGGGAGTACAGCTCAGAAGTAGAATGTCTCTGGATTCAGTCTCCAGTACCACAAAAATAAATAAATAAATAAATAAATAAATAAATAAATAGTAACATAGAATGGGGTGTAGCTCAGAGGTAGAATGTCCTTGGGTTTAATCCCCAGTACCACAAAAATAAATAAATAAATAAGTAAATACATACATACATACATACATACATAGGAATGGGGGTGTAGCTCAGAGGTAGAATGCCCTTGGGTTCAATCCCCAGTACCATAAATAGATAAATAGGGCTGACAGTTTAGAGGTAGAACTACCCTGGGTTCAATGCTAGTACTACAAATAAATAAATAGAAGAAAAACACAGAAAAGACAGAATCCTTTTTCTTTAAAAAAGCAAATAGAAATATTTAAAAAATTGACATATAGTAGATTAGTAGGGAAATTAAGATATATTTTAAAACTACCTGACATAAACTTCTTATGTGGCCCTTCCAGTTCTACAGAAATTGAATTTATTGTTTTCAGCATGTTTTATGGTTCAAAATAAA
Source organism: Glis glis (assembly GCA_004027185.1). Taxonomy (NCBI): domain Eukaryota; kingdom Metazoa; phylum Chordata; class Mammalia; order Rodentia; family Gliridae; genus Glis; species Glis glis. The sequence goes on along the minus strand of PVJS01031908.1, from coordinate 18,310 downwards.
CAACGGTGAATGGCAACTATGCATGGTTGAAATAGGAAGGGAAGGGGTATGTCGCTGAGACATTTCAGAAATGTTTGCAATGGTGGTGACATGGTGCAGCCTAGCTTTGGGACCTGGGGTCTATAAAGTGGCTTTACCCTAAATGAGTAGTACTCAAACTGAGCCCTAGGGACCACCTCCTGGAAGGCGGTTCAAAAGGCAAATACTGGGCCCCTCCCAGACCTACTGAGTCAGAGGCTCCAGGGTAGGGCCCAGCAGTGGGTGTCTCAACAAGCCCTCCCTGGGATTCTGAGGCCCACGCTCTGCTCTAAGGTCTGCGACCACTGGTATAGTTGCTGCCCCATCCTCCCCAGTGTAGAGTCCCTCCATCTGAAAGTACCACCAAGTCTGGAGCCAAACCTGACTTAACTAGAGTTCCTGAGGCCCAAGATCCAGACTGACAGCTGTACAGCTCCATGGGCAGTATGATTTTAGATCCCTAGCTAAAGCCAGGCACGGTGGTGCAAGTCTGTAATCCCAATACTTGGGAGGCTGAGAAAGGAGGATTCCAGGTTCAAAATCAGCATTAACAACTTAGTGAGGCTGTCAGCAACCTAGTAAGACCCTGTTTCAAAATAAAAAGTAAAATTGGGCTGGAGATATAGCTTAGAGGTAGAACGTTCCTGGGTTCAATCCCCAGCACCACAAGCAAACAAACAAACAAGCATATACACCATAGATCACTAACTGACCCCTTTAGGGGGAATTGGAGTCAGAATAATCCTTCAAGCCCCATCTGGACTTCCCCCTGGCGTCCTGTGTTTTCCTATTTTGTGTCACCAAAGTCTCAAAGGTCAACCTATTTAAGTTATGTCCTATTTAGTCCTAATTAGTGGAAAGGAGAGTAGAATACACTTGTTTAAAAAGAAAACAATAGGAATTAAGAATAAATTAAGTATTAGATATTTTCATTAGGAAGCACAGAGGTGACAAGGCAGTGACATGAGTTTGCACCCATTGGAGGCGGTGTCTTTACTTCCTCATTTTATGACTATTGACTCCAATGCTGGCATCTTGAAGATATACAGCAGTCATCCGCATGGGAAAAAGTGGTTCTATATGCAGCAACATAGTTCCTTACTTACTGGACTATCCAGCACATACATTTGCATTCACACACACACACAACTGTTTTTGTTCTTTAATATATATAGAATGGAGTTCTAAGTTGTTTTTTTTTAATTTTTTTAATTGTTTGCTTTGTAATATGTGGCAAAAAAATCAGTTTTATAAGTCTGGAAATTCTGGCCTTTCCCTTATTGCTTAATTATTTTTTTCTAAAAGGAAGGCTTGCTATTTTCCAACTTAAAATAAGTAAATTTATCTTATTGTTCTATTTTGTATGCCTTCTCAAAACCACATTTGATAGTTCAAATGTTTCTCGAAAATTAAAAGAGGAAAACTACCAGGAGGGCTTCAATTAAAAACATCTTGCTTTGCCCTTGTGTGAGCTCTTTTCTATTTACTAGGACGTTATTTAAATTTGAAAAATTAATGTAAATGCTCTCCGGAGAACATAAATGCTTCCATGTAGATAGCTGGAGTTTCCTACGAAATTCTAGAGACTATCAATCTATCAATCCATCATTCAACCAATGTTTTAGAAAGGCCAGCATGAACGGTACTATTCTAGGGTGGAATTGGAGGTGATATATTAAATTGATAAATATTTACAAAAAGCTAAATTATGATATTAACATTAATGACAATTTGTTTTTATATAACATTTATTTTTGTAAGTTTATTTTTATCTTACTGATGATTAAAACCATATATACTTAAGGCATATAATTTGATAATTTCATATACATATACATATACATATAAATATACATGCTGTAATAATCATGGCGAGCAAGCTAATCACATATCCAACATTTTTCAAAGTCAATTCTTTCTTTTTTATCATTTTAATGGAGCAATGATTAAGATACATCCTCTCAGCAAATTACAAATTGTATACCATATCTAAGTTATGCCATACATAATTATTTATATTATTAAAATTATGATGCAGGAAGGGGAAGAGTGTTTAGCCCCATTTTCAAGCAATGAAACTGAGGCTGAGGTTGGCAGACACCGAGTGACTTCTCCAAGGACGTGCATCCCTGCCCTAAGTTGGCAGAATCATGTTGAAGACTAGCTGTTTGGACTCCTAATATAGAACTTGTTTAGAATGACTTCACGTTGCCTTCATAAAACAAAACAACTAAAAGATGGTGCCTGATGGATCGTGAATAATATGAATTTATTAGTGGAATTTTTTTGTGGTAGTGATGATTGGGAATTCCCTTATGAAGGAGAGAATGATGCATCTGATTTGAGTACAACTTATCTATAATTGAAAGTGCCTGCTCTTGGGGAAATTATTTCTCCAGTGGTCAAAAGAGGAAGTAGGTGTGGGGAGACTCACAATGGAGCCACCGTTTAGGATGGAGAATGCACCCTGGCACTTGGACGACCATCCTGACAACGTCTAGCCCTGACCATTTATTTGCTGAGATTCTCCTTAGCTGCCAAGGTCCAGTCTGTTTAAAGCTTGCGGGCTACATTAATGCTAACGAAGTCCAGTTAGTTCCAGACAGCTTTGTTTTTCAACAATTAAAACAGGGAGGCAATGATTCTCAGTCAAGATCTCTTGAGTCTATTTTCCCTGGATATTATTTGGTGGTTCTAATTCTTTAAAAACAAGGATATAACTTTTTTTTCTTTTCCACACGAGCTTAAATAATGTGGTTTTGGTCCACCTGCATTTTATATGACTGCACAGTGAAAAATAGCATTGTTGGTGAACCTGACAGCCATCAGACTTGATTACCATTCAAGTCGAATTCTGCAGAGAGAGACAGTTCATCAGTGATGCCCGGGACTCCTGAAGAGCTCTGTGTATGGTTCCTCCCTTTTTAAATTCACAGCACTGGGCCTTAGACAGTAGATGGCAGTGTGAGATGGGAAATTTCAACCTTGGCAATGATTTGCTTGAAACCTGCCCAGTAAAAATGGCTTTTCAACTTGGAAGCATTTGTGAAATGAACTTTCAGGCGGAGTTTTGTCTGGTAGCCAGGATCCCGCCCTGGAAGGCGCTGGCAACCTCCAGGTGAGGCTGAGCAACGGTTTTGTTTGAACTGGAGTTGTTGCCCTGCTCTGAAGCAAGGTGGGGAGCATTTGTGCACAAATCATCCTTACTGAGCCAAGAGAACTACCATTCAACTATCTTGGCAAGCCTGTGCCTCTCTGGCTACATGAATGCCGCCTCCCCTTTCCTTTCTGGGGAATTCATGGTGTTTAAATCTAATACATAGAAGCTTTGGTAGACCCCAAAACGTTCAAATGCTACTTCAGGTTTTTACTTAATCTTCACTTTCCTTTCTATCTGAAACCCTTGAAAAATCGGAGGCAGGGAGAGAGGGGATTTCCAAACCGAAAAGCAAGTCAAATTATTTATGTGAGAATTGCTCAGTCAGTTCTCAGTTTGAAAGGACACCGTTCCCATGGCTTCTCAGATCATGGATTCTATACAGAATTTTGAAGCAATTGTGGAAGACAGGACAGCATTAAAGCTGATTTGTGCTTCTCTTGCATTACAGACCCTTAGCAGTCGCAGGATTTGGTATCTATAGTTCTAAACCTGTATCCCTCTAGTACGTTTTTAAAGAAGGAAGTGCATTTTAAACAGGAAGGGAATAACTTAAAACATTTAATTTACTCAATATTTTACTCAATGGAGATCAGTAAATCTAAAAGGATCTGTGCTTGCCTTAGATGCAGAATGTAAGTAGGGTGCATCATCTATGCATTGTAAGGTTAGTAATTATTCTGTATTTCCTTAATTTTAGGTATAATTTCTAGACTTGTTAAGTTTCAACTCTTGGGTGCTGAAATATACATTACTTAACCTTGCTAAGCGCCAGTTTTCCCAACTGTAAAATGGGGCTAATAAATGTATTTACTTCACAGAATTTAACATACAGTATTAGCCATTATAATATACCCAGGTATGCAAAAAATGTTACCATTATTATTATATATAAATGAGAATAGGCATATTTTCAAACAATGTTACTTTTACCCACTTTCCAAAATAATTTAAAAAGATAGTGAATAGTAGTGTTAGCCAAATCAAAATTAAGCAGGAAAATCTTCTGCTTAAAATGTAAGACATACAACATTAAGTGCAGGAAAATCTGAGACAATATATAAGAACATTCATTTTTATTAATATGCATAATGAAAAGAATTAGATAGCATACAAGTCTCCACTATTGTGTGTGTGTGTGTGTGTGTGTGTGTGTGTGTGTGCGTGCACGCATGCATGCACATGCATATATAATTTCGTTCATTATTTCAACAAGTGCTTCAGTTAAGCAGGGGGTACTTTTCAGGAGGTAAGGGAAATAGAAATATGAGAGTAAAGTATTTCCAGAAGTCGCCTTCAAACCCTTCTTTTGAGAAAGCTGTTCAGTGAACGGCACCTCCATGAATCTGGGTGAAAAGTACGTTGAGATCGGTTGACCCACTGGGTTGTGGCTAATTATCAAGAAGACATTTCCAACTTTTTTACTTTTCCTTTGTCCGTATTTCCCTCAAGTTGTTCATTAAGTGGTTGTTTGGTTTTGTTTAATTTTGCTGAGTCAATAGGTCTGATTTCTTCTGGTTCTGCGAGTTGCAAGATCTTGAGCAAATTGCTGAATGTCCCTGTGTTAAAGCAGAGTATACTATTACCTTAGATAGTTGCGAGGTGAAAGTAATTAATACATGTAACGTCCACCAGGTGAGTGTGGGGCACATAGTAAGTTCTCATTCAATAAAACACCAGAGGTTAAAAAGACTATCTGGGCAGAATGAGAAAACTAAAGAATATCATGGCTGAAAGAAGCTCAGAATTAATCAACCCTTCCCCCCTTTTTCTTACAGATTAAGAAACTAATGGATAGAAAGGTTAAGGAAAGCTTGGTAACATGGATTGTATTAGTCAGGGTTCGCCAGAAAAATAAAAAGAACTAATAGGGTGTGTGTGTGTGTGTGTAGAAAAAAATGTTATAAATAATTTGCCCACACGATTATGTGAGTTCAGATCTGCTGGGGCAATTCAAGCCTTGGTGATATTTGGGCAAAAGAACCTGAGCTGGAGACAAAAATCAAATCAGTAGGGAAATGTATGCTCTCTACCAGAGAAAGCAAATGATCAGTAAATATTCATTACTGGACCAGTTACATCATGGAGGGGCCTTGGTAGTATCTCAGGGCATTAAACTTCGCTCTAGACTCTTTGGAGGAAGGAATCCAATGCCATACTACTAACACAGAATGTTTTCACCTGGTAAGAGTGGCAGCCAAGTTCTATACCAGAATTATTGGAATGTTTTCTTTTCTTTTCCTTCTCAAATCCTGTGGATATTAAACTATATTCTGTCAGTTACTTTGCACTTTAAGAATTTTTAATTTTTCATTCTTTCTCAATGTTAATCCTAATGGTAACAAAATGAATTATACACCTAAATGAATACATTTATTGGCATTTTGGAATTTGGATCATGCTTATACATTGTTGGAAGATTCATTGCCATAAAGAATTTTATCAATGAAAATTTACTTTAACTGTTTAAATATTTTTAATCTGGTAAGTGATATTTATTCTAACCTGTTGGAAATACTTGAGTGCTTTGCTTGTTATATTTTCTACTATTCACTTTTTTTTGATCATTGTTCATTTAAATGATATTTATTATTTTTATCTTTAGGTCTCAACAACATGTAATTAATATTTGAACTTATAAAAATGGACTGAGTATATACTTACCTTGTTAATACACTTTAGAGTAAATCTTTTAATTCTGAAAATACTTTTTAATTCCAATTATTTAAACTGAGTTAATGATGCCATTGTTATGATTTCTATAAAATTTATTTTAATTTTTTATCAGTATCTATTTTGGTTCTTAATCCTGTTAGCTACATACATGCACTTAAAATAAAAGTGGTCGGACATGTAGAATAAAATGACAAAAATAAGAAATTATATAAGCATTTATTAAAATAAAACCTTGTATTTATATTACTGCTTTACAATTTTAAAGTGCATTCATTAAATCCTCTCATAAATATTATTGCATGCTTACAATAAAAGTCATCATTTTTTTCAAACGCCAAAGTTGTAACACTGAATCATTCACTGCTTCTGCATTTAAGTAGCTTGCATTCTACTACCTAGACAGATATGTAAAGAAGTAATTATGATTTGAGAAGACTAGTATAAAAATAGATGTACAAATAAAATATTTTACAAGCAGAGAAAAAAGCCATAAATTCTATTTGGGGCAATGGGGATGGGTCAAGGAAACCTTTGAAGACAATTTAATATTTTGAGCTGAATTAGAAAAATGGAGGAGTTAACCCAGGAGGAGAAATCGGGGGAATGAATTCTAGGGTGAGGAACCGGCAAAGATGCAGAGGTGTGGAAAAATAGGGAGAGATTTTAAACCAAGAGGAGAGTCAAGATTTAAATCTGGTAAACAAAGTCAGTGCCAAATCGTGGACAGTCTTATAAATTGTCATAGATACTGATATACTTACCAATGGGTAATAGGATGCCAGTTGCCGTTTAATTCTCGTTTATCATCTAGCTACTGAAAGAAGTAAGAAATGCAAATGGTGAATTTATGAGAGGCCACTAGTCAAAAATATCTAACTAAGTGCTGGGCTTCTAATTTCCAACCCTGTGCAGATCAATTATCTAACACTTCTGGTTTTACTTGAACCAATGTTCCAGTGACTCAAATAATGAGCAAGAGTATGTTGCAAGGGGCCAGATTTTTGTGCATTTTGCTGCTTGATCCCTGATTCCTAAAACAGCACCTAGCTCCAAACTGGGGTAACCAGTAAAAGTCAAACATTTATTGAGCAATTCCAAAGTATCAGGGATTCTTTTAAATACTTTTACATGGATTAAAGGCTTACAGCACTCACCAGTAGAGGATTGTGTTCCACTTTTTGTGGATTAGTTTACAAATTATTGCTAGGCAAGGAAAGAGTAATGTGATATTGAAGGTTCTGGAAAATATCATCAATGTGCTCTGAAATGACACATTTTGTTTTGAAGAAGAGATTTAGAGAATGAGGCTTATCTTCCAATATTTGAAAATATATCATGCAAAAGTGGATCAAATTTTTTTTTTTTTTTTTTTTGCGGTACCGGGGATTGAACCCAGGGGCTTTCTACCTCCGCGCTACACTCCCGGCCCTATTTTTTATACTTTATTTTGAAACCGGATCTCACGAAGTTGCGGAGGGCCTCACTAAGTAGAGAGAGAGAGAGAGAGAGAGAGAGAGAGAGAGAGAGCGAGCTGAGGCTGGCTGCGAACCCAGATTCTCCGGTCTCTGCCTCCCAAAGTACTGGGATTACAAGCGTGGGCCACCACGCCCGGCCCCAGCTGATTTTTTTATCATAATTTCTACAGAGTTTATTTGAGGTCAATGTGTAGGTATTATAAGGGGTTATATTTTGCTTTATATATAAAAACATTTTTTGGCAATTTAATTTCACCAACAATAAAATAGGTTGATACAGGATTAAAATAAGCATCCATTTTCTCATGATATTCACCAAAGAGCTTGAAGGTCATGGATCCTATAGGATAGGTGTGTGTGTGTGTGTTTGCGTGTGTGCGTGTGTTACTGAGGATTTAACCAAGGGGCACTCTAGGAATGAGCTACACTTCCAGCCCTAATTATTTATTTATTTATTTATTGGTACTGGAAGTTGAATCCATAGGCATTCAATCTCCTAGCTATACCCCCAGCTCCACTTTATTTTTTTTACAACCTTAAATAACATGATTTAATTAAATAATTCTAACCACATAAAAATTTTCATCAGATCACATCAAGATGGCTAAAGCACTTATCTCTAAGCCTGTTTAAATAGCTCTAACAGCAATTTCTTACATAATTATAAGGAAAAAATTTCCCCTTTTTTGGAAAAAAAGAGCTATTTAACCAAAAGTCCTCTCCTGATTAAGAAACTATAGCAATTAAGTAAGCAGCGTTTGTTTCTTTTTTCTTTCTCGGTTCCACTGTTTCTTTTTTTAAATTTTTTTTATTTATTTATTTTTATTTTTTACATTTATTGGTGCATTGTAGTTATACATTTTGGTAAGTGTCAGGGTATCAGAAGCATGCATGCACACATTGCTCATTTAGCCCTCCCTCAAATCCCACCCCATTCCCTCCCCCTTCCCTCCTTTCCATGCTCAGCATAGTGATCGACTCTGATAAGTTTGTTTATAGACATCGTGTGCATTAGTGTATTTCCCTCTTCTCCCCTCCCATCTCCCTCCCAACTAAAGTTTTCTCCTTCTTTGTCTGGAGTTCCTTCTAAGTCCCATTCTCCCTAGCTTCTACATATTAGGGAGAACATCCGACTTTTCACTCTTTGTGTTTGACTAATCTCACTTAGCATAATGTTCTCCAGTTCCCTCCATTTCCCTGCAAATGATGTAATTTTGTTCTTCTTTATGGCTGCATAAAATTCCATTGTGTACATATCCCATAGTTTTGTGATCCATTCATCTGTCGATGGATACCTTGGCTGGTTCCAAAGTTTGGCAATGGTGAATTGTGCAGCTATAAACATAGATACACATGCATTAGTCTGGTCCCAGCTCCCCTTTAAAAATATTTGTTTTTGAAACAGGGTCTTGCTAGGTTGCTGAGAGTCTAAGTTGCTAAGGCTGTTCTTTAATCTGTGATCCTCCTGTTTCAGCCTCCCAATTTCTGGGATTACAGGCATGCGCCACCATGCCTGCTTTCATGTTTTATCTTGAGATAGGGTCTCACTAAGTTGCCTAGGCTGGTCTTGAACTTGTGATTCTCCTGCCTCAGTCTCCTGAGTAGCTGGGATCAAAGGCATGAGCCTGGATAGATTCATTCTTTGAATGACAGATTGAGTGATATGATACACCCGTCTATTAACATGTATGTTTGAAAGCAGTTGGCCTGTTTCAAATCAGCTTAGAACATCCATAAAAGGGAAAAAAAAGCCTTGTCCTTTTTTCAATGTCCTTCAAGGTCAAGGCAGATTATTCATAGTTTCCTTTAATGTCTGCTCTTCTGTTTATGAGGAATGACTCAAGGGAAGTTTTCCTTTAATTCAAACAAACAGACTGCTTGCATGCTGAATGGTTGGCCAATACGTAGCTGCTTCCTGACAATGTTTACTGCTCATCAGGTGTAGCATTACCTGAATTCCTGGGGATTCAAGAGAAGGGAAGGATTCGGGCCAGAAGAGCTCTGGCTGCTGACTTTCAGAACACCGGAGGGGCTGATTATAAATTTGCCAGAAAAACAAAATCTTTCTAAAGCATCACAAGCAAGAGATAGTTTAGCAAACCATTTAATTTCAGGGTGGACTCTCGTGGCTTGAGATACTGGTCATGGGACAATGGTGCCTCTGAATCCGGAGCCCCTCTTGCAGAAGGCTCTGGATAACATGGCCTTGTGGTTTATTTGAGGAGATACATGGACTAGGAGGTATGAAACATTAAGTTTGAATAACACCTTTTTATTTTTTGTCTTTTTCCAGTTTTTTTTTTTTTTCATTTGAACTCTTATGGGCATTGTTGGCCTGCTCCTACTCCTGGCTAAAGGGAAGGAAAAGAGAAAAAAATGATGCCATTCCATCAAGATGGTGACCCTGGACACCTTTCCTTCTGGTCTCCATACACTGTTGAATGTGGAACTCAGGATTCCCTGATGAGGCCAACTAGAGCTGAAATGCTGGCATTGCTGTCTTCCTGCTGGGGTGGACTGGCCTCACGGTGGAAGGCAGATGACGTAGTGAGGGTCCTCTTCTTTTCAGCATGTCACACGAGCTCCGTTAGAATGTCATTCGTGATTTTCTAGATATGAAAACTCGATTATTTTTGGCACTTGGGATTGAACTCAGGGGCATTCTATCTCCAAGCTACACCCTCAGCCCTTCCTCATTTTTATTTTTTAATTTTGAAACAGGGTCTCACCAAGTTGAAGAGGGTCTTGCTACACTGCTGAATCTGACCTCAAACCTATGATCCTACTATCTCAGCCTCTCAAGTACCAGGATTGCAGATGTGCACCACCACGCTCAGCTCAGACTCAATTTTTGTGTGGAGAAATTTCAAATTCTTGAATGTCTGCCCTCTAAAATTTGAATCAGGTATACAGAGGACAGTAGACCTTCAATTTTGTGGACTCATAAACAAACTGAACAAGATTTCTATTTGAATTAATGTGTTTTATGTTCAAAACTGGAAGCTGTAAGCTCTATGTCATTAAAGCAACAGGTTTATTATGCTGTGAATTGCATTAAAGGTATATGGGTAACTGGGCATGATGGTACACGCTGAGACAGGAGGATCACTGGTTTGGAGGCAACCTCAGCAACTTATTGAGACCCTCAGCAACCTAGTGAGTCACTGTTTCAAAACAAAAACATTTAACAAAAGGACTGCAGGTGTAGCTTGGAGGTAGAATGTCCCTGGGTTCAATCCCCAGTACCACATACACCCATAAAAAGGTGTATGGGTGGTGTGGTAAAAAGACTTATCTTTAGCAACTACACTACAAAATCAGCAATCTTTTAAAGCATGGATTTCCTGAACAGTATTTCTGTAAATATAATCTGTATTTGTTTGCTTTTACAAATAATCTGCTTCATTTTTCAATGTCATGTGAATATCTAGAGAGAAGCTTCCTGGCTTCCTACTCCGGAAGTAGCTGATATTAGGTCTATCCTCTACGTTGGGGGCAAGGAGAACGTTCTTTCCCAAGCACAATTTCTCTCAAGTTCAAGATTGTTAGCAAATGGTGTGGTGCCTAGAGCAGCTGGCATGGACTCAGCATACATGGGTTCCAAGGTTCTCTCTGCCACTAACAGCCAGGTGACAGGATATAAAATCACTATCTCCATGGGCTACTTCTTTTGTTTTCATCAGTAAAAATTAAAAAAACGAATGAGATGGCTTTTAATCTCCCTTCAAATGCTAACATTTATGTCTTTATATTGATAATATTTTCAGTAAACCTATTCTGTATGAATATTATATGGTATTTAGGAAAAAACATTTCTATCCCTAAGTAATAGTTAAACAAATAATGCCTTTCCTAGTGGGAACATAATCACCAAATAGTTTACCTTCAGAAATACATTTTTACAAGATTTTTGCTTGTTCTGTGTTTTTTTTTTCCAAAAACACTTTTAGTGAAACACATAGGTAAGAGAAATGGGGAAAAGTTAATGTCCTCGCGGAACATGCTAGTTGTGGAAGCTCTGACTCAGAGTTGCCAGTTTCCTGAGGTTTTCTGCATTAGCTGCTTTTAGAGAGTTTTGCTTGCTTGTTTATTTTAGGTTTATTCTTCTAGGCTCTTCCTCATGGAGAGGGGAAAAAAATGAAGAGAAAGATAATTATCCAGATAAAAACCTCCCCTTGCTCTCCTAAATGTTGATAGTTTTTTGTATCCTCTTACTTTTTCACATATGCCGTTCGTTTTATACCAATGATCTATCCCGACTTCTTTGTTTCTTCTGTTTTGAGGCTGAAAGCGGCATTTGGCATTAGCTGAGAGAGATCCTCCTCCAACTCTTGGAGGAAACCGCAGTATAGAGGTTTAAGCAAACACATGGACCAGGCTGTGGCTGGTTCGGCCGGAGTCTCCTAAGGAGCACAAGGCCTCCCTCAGTTTTCCCTGAGGATTTTTTCTGGACTTCCTGTGTGACTTCGTTTCCTCTTAAATTTAAGTCATGTTCTTTCTATCCCCATATCTCTGTTCCCCTTTGTAGTAATTTGCCACTCAGGTGCATACATCCATTTGCAAACCCGAGGATCAGCTGTGTGATGTGTTGAGTCAGCTGCACCCTCTCCTCAACTCCTGTTGGCCTTAAACCCGTGTCTCTGCCCGACTCTCCTTATTTCACTAGGCGTTCTCATCTGTGCTCATTGCATCTGTTTCCACTACTCTGAACAGAAGGAAGTCATAGCTCTGATCCCCATGGGGGCCAATTACCTTCTCCGTGTTCGCCATCACACATTTCATCTCCAAACCCAGTGCCGTTTTGCACGTGGCATGCTCAATTGCAAAAGGTGGGCAGATTGGAGTCAGAGGAGAGGTAAATATTTTTAGCAGATTTATACAAATCCATAGGGCACCTGGAAAAACTGTCTAGCAGAACAGACAGAGCATAGGTATTAGGGTTAGAGACTAGTATTTGAATCTAGGCTCTGAAATATATTAGCTGTTTGCCCTTAGGAAGTTGTATCATCACTATAAAAACTCAGTTTCTTCATGTATAAAATGTAGACAATGATGAAAATCTTGTTGGTTTATTGTATGAAACAGAGAAAATAGATAATATATTCAATGTCTCTGGAACTTGAGAGAGACAGGCTCTAAATAAATAGAAACCCTTATACATTGTTGGGGGGATTGCAAATTAGTGCAGCCGCTATGGAGATCAGTGTGGAGATTCCTCAGAAGACTGGAAATGGAGCCACCATATGACACAGCTATATCACTCCTGTGTATCTTTCTAAAGTAATTAAAGTCAGAATATTATAGTAATACAAGCATATCCACATTTCTAGCAGCACTTTACAATAGCCAACTGATGGAGCCAGCCTAGGTGTCCATCAACAGATGAATAGACTATGAAACGGGGGTATATACACAATGGAATTTGACTCAGCCATAAAGAAGAACAAAATTATGTCATTTGCAGGAAAATAGATGGAACTAGAGAATATTATGCAAAGTGAGATTAGTCAGTCTCAGAAAGGGAAGAGTTGTATGTTTTCTCTCATATGTGGAAGGTAGAGAGAAATTGGGTAACAAAAGGGACTTCAGAGAAAGGAGGAGAAACTCCAGTGGAGCAATGGAGAGGGTTTAGGGAAGGGGAATGAGGGAGATGTGATGAAGGCAACAGTTTGAATAATGCCATGTACATATATGAAATTATCAATGCCAATCTCAATAACGTGTACAGGGAAGGTGAGGGAGCGGGGTGGGATCCGGAGGGACGCACATCAAGTGCTGTGAGCGTGTGTGTTCCTGTCACTCTGAACCTCATCATGATGTATGATTACAATGTACCAATAGAAGTATATTAAAATAAATCATGTCAATTGGTATTACTGTTACAATAATAAGTTCATCACATTCCTTTATTCATGAGAAAACAGCTCATTTCTCAATACATTCTGATGAGTATTTGTTAAACACCAACTAGATTCTCTATTTTGGGCATTAGTATTGGTAGGTGGGTATAAAAGTGCTATAAATCGCAACTCTTTTAACCTTTTCCTTATCTTCAGCTCTATCTTCTGTCTAAAATCCAATATTTTAGCAAGATATTCAAGGCTTTATTCAATTTGTCCCCAGCCAATATATCCAGCCTCCTCTTCTCACCCTGCCACCCATAGTTGGCCTTCTTGCCAAGCTGGTACTCATGTACATATGCCTCCCGGTGTTTTTTTTCCTTTTTTTTTTTTTGAGCTGAAGACACTGAAAGAGGCAAATGTTACTCATCCTAAGACCCAACATGAATGACACTTGCCCCATGGAGTCTTTCTTGACCTGAACTTCTACCCCGTCCTCACAAGAAGGATGGTTTATATCAAATGCACAGTATGACAAGCCCTTCTTAAATATTGTTCCCTTGCTTCCTGTCTCTCCTACCTGTCACTATTTTAAGTTTCAGCAAGATCTCTATCTCAAGTTTAGAAGAAGCAAGAAGAGCATTCAAGCTCCATTACAGATATCCCTCTACTTACCATAAGGTTATGCCCAGATAAGCACATTGTTAGTTGAAAATATTGTAAATTGGCCAGGCATGGTGGTGTATGCTTGTAATCGCAGTACTTGGGAGGGTGAGACAGAGGGATCATAGGTTCGAAGCCAGCCTTGGCAAATTAATGAGGCTGTCAGCAACTTGGTGAGACCCTGTTTCCAAATAAAAATAAAATAGGACTGGGGTGTTGCTTGGAGGTAGAATGTCCCTGGGTTCAATCACACACACACACACACACACACACAGACACACACACACACATGCACACACACAAATATGTATATATGTACTCAATGCGTTTATTATACATATGTTTATAGTAAATGCATTGATTACACCTAACCCGCCAAACATCCTACTATCTGAACAACATAGCACGCTAAAGTGTTAGTTGATCTTTGTGGGCGTGAACAAGAGGCTTCCTGGGAGCTCTGTTGCTGCCCAGCTTTCTGAGAGAGACTTGAACTGCCTGTTGCTAGCCTGGGAGAAGATACAAGTTAACGTTACATAAAATTATAATGCATCAATAAAAAATAAGAAAGTCAACTAAATAATATTAAAAAGAAAACCAAAAAGAAGATTCTAAGTAGTTTCTACTGAGAAGATTCTAAGTATAGTTTCTACTGCTTACATATTGCTTTTGACCATTGTAAAGTCCAACATCTTAAGTTGAATTATGGTAAGTCAGGGGTTGTCTGTACGTATTTGCTGTGTGACTTGGACAAATAAGGTGTCTGTTTTTTTGTCTGTAAATGGAAGCTGTCAGTGGTTTGTCTAAGTAGGTATGCACAAAGGATTTGGCATGTAATGGGTGCTTCCTTTTGAAATACGATAGCAGCAGCAGCTCTACCTTGATTGATGCCTGGTTCTACAGGTGCTGGTCATTAGACTTGAGCTCATGAAGGCCAACTCCTCCTGGACCACTGTACCTCCATGGCGATCCCAGTGCCCACTCGCTATTGTCTGGATGCACAAGTACCTTCCTGCCTTTCTTTTTCTCTCTGGAAATGCTGTGTCACTCACACCTCTCATGCACTGATGTGGCTGCAGCTGACACCGAGGTGTCCCTGTGGTGCTCAGTTCTTCAACTTAGCACTCTTCTAACCTCAGAACATACTCTGGCCCTTCACAGTCTCGATGACACTTGATGGCTCACTAAAGTGAGAAGTTCAAACATTTCCCAGATCTTTTCTTTTTCTCTGTCTCCTCCTCTAAAAGGGATCTCTTTTTTTTTGGTTCTCTAAAACAGGGCTCAACTATCAAACTATATATTTTCCATTTCATGGAAACCTAAAGTTTTGGTGAAAGCTAAGTAATAGGCTGCAATGGAGAAACATACTTCAAAATAAAGGGAAATTGGACTGGTTGATTATCTTGGTTCGTTATGATAGAAATTTTAGGAGAAGATTTAGAATAAAATAAAACAAAAAAGAAAGAGTTTTTTTTTGCATTATGGCAAGTTTTACTGTAGTGTTTTGGCTTTTTGAAGAGGGCCATCACTAATATAATGGGAGAATATGTGCAAATGAGGAAATTAGAACCAGGTATGGTGGCACACACCTGTAATTCTAGTACTTGGGAGGTTGAAACAGAAGGGTAGCAGATTTGAGGGTGGCCTCAGCAATTTAGTGAGATCCTCAGTAACTTAGCAAGACCCGTTTCAAAATAAAAAATAAAAAGGGCTGGGGTGTAGCTAAGAAGTAGAATGCCCCTGGGTTCAATCCTTCCTCCCACACACACACAAAAAAGGGAAAATGAAAATGAGGAAAATATTTGTTTTAAAAAAGGACATTTTAAAAGAGATATTAAATTCAGAGTTTGTCTCTAGGTTTAGGTACTTGATTCATTCATTCAAATTGGGCCATACATGTTCAGGATGTCAGGATGTCTTTTTCCTAAGTGGAATTAATGCAAGGAGTAGAGCTCTAAAAACCTCTTGTATGTAGTTTTCACTTGCATGTTTTTCATCAAAGGACTTGAGTTGATTCAATTAATTATGCCCCCCCACTGAGTTCCATTTTCATCTGAACCCACATGGCAAAGCTGTAAATGATACGTGCAAATAAGGATTCATCTCTGGGGAGAGCCTTCTCGGAGCAACGCGTGCTCTCGCTCCATGAGATGCGAACACGTGCAGAGCCAGGTTCCAGGGCTGCGACTTCAAGAAAGGGTGCTTGCAGGCGTGGTGGCGCCTGCCTGTAATCCCCGTACTTGGGAGGCTGAGACAGGAGAATCACAGGTTCAAGGCCTGCCTCAGTAACTTTGCAAGACCCCAATCAACTTCGTGAGACCCTGCTTCAAACCAAAAAATAAAAAGGGCTGGGCATGTAGCTCAGAGTTAGAATGCCCCTGGGTTCAATCCCCATTACCAAAACACAAAAAAAGGAAGAAAGAAAAGGGGTGCTCACGTTTTGTCTTTTCTTCTTGCTTTCAGTATTAGTGTTAAAAAATTCCACTTTAGAAATATTTGAAGAACATGAGACTGTAAGCGATGCATTTGTACAAAAACTAAATGAAAGATTGTCTATTTCAGGAATTCTGTGAAAAATATATTCTGCTCTCAATCATGCTGGAGGATATGTCAGGACGTTTCTACATTTACTCAGGTGTCATCAAAACTCAAGCAAATGTCTTATGCTCAGCTCAAATCTTTTTAGATATCATTGTATTTCCATTAAAATTAAAATTCACAGCAATAGGACTAGAGTAGATTTAACCTCGAAATGATTCATTTCTCTCTATGGGAAACATTGTTTTGAAACTCATGTAAGATTTTACAGTAGTTCCATAAACAAATAAATGCAAAACCAAATTGATATTTTATATGGTTCATGAGTTTTTATTTTAATTTTTTGTTTTTAGGCAGCACATCTAATCATAACAGAGCCCTCCTGAAATTCAGTTTGCTTTATTTTATTTTATTTTTTGGTGCAGGAAATTGAACCCAGAGGCATTCTACCTCCAAGCTACACTCCCAGCCCTATGTTATTTTTTATTTGGAAACAGGGTCTTGCTAAGTTGCTGACAGCCTCACTAAGCTGCTGGGACTGTCCTTGAACCTGCGATCCTCCTGTCTCAGCTTCCCAAGTACTGGGATTACAGGCATGCGCCACCATGCCCGGCTTCAGTTTGTTTTTGATTTATGCATTTTCAAACTGAAATGTCACAGTCATCTGGAGATTTCTCTGGAGCCCACTCTCTGTCTATGGTATCCATTTGGATTTGCCACTGCATTTAAGGTTAGAAAGCACTTCAGTACACAGCACATGTCATAATGGGCTCTAGAACAGGCAAACTGGGGCTCGAACTCAACTCTGTTTCTTGGTAACTCTGCTACCTTGGTCAAATTCTTAACTTTCTCTAGGTTTCACCTTGACCATCATAAATGGGTTTAATAATGCTAAGCTTGCAGTTTATTTTGAGAATTACCTATTTTATGATACATGGGAACCCTCATACTGCACATGGCACATACTGTAGTCTTTGCATAAGCCACCTAGAATATTGCTAGAAATGCTAATTGCACATCAGACCTATTAAATCAGAAATCTGGGCTAGGGCCCAAAGACCCACATTTTAACAGTCCTTCTAGGTGATTCTAATGCGTATTCAAGTTTGAGAAACTGTTATAGTATATGATAAACTATATAAGGACATCTACTGGTTTCCTAAAGGGTGACCTAGAGTGATCCTAAAAACAAGGTATATAAGGTAGCTCCTACTTTAAGAATATTATAATCGAAAGAACAATCTGCCTTGTAAATAAATACAAATAATAATTATTGATTGCTTATTATCTTCTAGGGCTTATGAGAGGCACTGTATCCTAATTATCTTGTTTAATCCTTATACTAACCTCAAGAGAGAGGAGCCATTAGCAGCCATATTTTTTCTAAGCAAATGTTAGAATTACTGAGGCTGCCTCAATAAAAACGATGGAATTGAGCTTCCCATGCAAATTTCAGGAGCCTTATGAATATATACTTACTCTATGAAATCAAACTGACCATAGCAGTTCTGGTTTTTTTTTTTTTTTTGCGGTACCGGGGATTGAACGCAGGGGCGTTCTACCTCCGCGCTATGCCCCCGGCCCTATTTTTTTTTTTTTTTTTTTTGCGGTACCGGGAATTGAACCCAGGGGCATTCTACCTCCACGCTACACTCCCGGCCCTATTTTTTTATACTTTATTTGAAACCAGGTCTCACGAAGTTGCAGAGGGCCTCACTAAGTAAAGAGAGAGAGCTGAGGCTGGCCGCGAACCCGGATCCTCTGGTCTCCGCCTCCCAAAGTACTGGGATTACAAACGTGCGCCACCACGCCCGGCCCCCGGCCCTATTTTTTATACTTTATTTTGAGACCGGGTCTCACGAAGTTGCGGAGGGCTTCACTAATTAGAGAGAAAGAGAGAGAGAGAGAGAGAGACAGGGAGAGAGAGAGAGAGAGAGAGAGAG
>PVJS01031907.1:0-23105 GCA_004027185.1 Glis glis | reverse complement strand
GGTACCGCAAAAAAAAAAAAAAAAAAAAAGGCTCTGTGCACACATCCCTCGGGTTAAGGTTTCCCGAGGCAGCAGCTACCTTTCTTTGTAGTTCCGTGAAGAATGATCTCATTTCTCTTTGGTTTCTGGTCAGTCATAAATTTTAATGACTGACCTGTGTAAGCCAGGGCAGAAACTCCAGTTTGAGGTGGGCTGAGGATAATTCGGTGAGAGAAGATTAGTTTTGCATCTGAAAATGAAATAGTAAATTATCATCTTTAGATAAGTATTTACAAATAATTTCCCCCAATTCATATCTACAAGATTTATATGTCAACAGTCTCATCTGCCCCATAACACAGAGTGACCCTCGGTGGGGACTCCATACCCTGGGGTC
Source organism: Glis glis (assembly GCA_004027185.1). NCBI lineage: Eukaryota > Metazoa > Chordata > Mammalia > Rodentia > Gliridae > Glis > Glis glis. The sequence continues at coordinate 22,729 of PVJS01031907.1, read as the reverse complement.
CCCAGAGCCAACCCTCTCTGTGTGCCCTGCCCTTCCCATCAGGTGGGGTTCGGGCCTCCTGTGTCATTCTCTCTGTATTCTCTGTGGCTTCCCAGCCTTGTAAACAAATAAGCCACACGGCTCGGAAGCCTGGCATGCGGGGTTCAAGTAGGGGACCAGGGCGCCTCAGCGTGGCCGTGAGTCTCCTCCTTCACCAAGTGACTGAGGCCCTCGCCTGCAATCAGTTCCCGTCAGCACCAGGAGACGTAACCCTTTCCAGCTCCGTAGACCCTCTGCCCCCAGCGTTTTTATTGTCCTGTTTGCTCTCAGTATTTTCTATTCGATTTTGGCTTTACTCTGTCATATTCAATAAATAAGCAGTGCCGAGCCTCTCCATAGCTTCTCTGTTTGTTAGGCATTTCTGTGTGTGTGTGTGTGTGTGTGTGTGTGTGTGTGTGTATGTGTGTGTGTGTGTGTGTCTGGGGGTGGAATCCAGGGGCACTTTACTACTCAGCCCCTAACCCTATTTTTATTTTTTATTTTGCGACAGGGTCTCGCTATATGGTGAAGGCTGGCCTTGAACTTGTGTTCCTCCCGTCTCAGCCTCCCAAGTACTGGGATCACAGGTGTGCGCTGCGCACCCTGCTTTTGCGAGGCATTTCTGTGCCCCCTTTCCACTTCCGTGCTTTTCACTAATGTACAAAGAAACTGCCCTTCTTTCTTGTTTTCTGTCGTTAGATGTCAGTGTTTGAGGAAACCTCGAGCGAGGGCAATAGTGGGTGGCATGGGACAGTCACCCTCAGATGCGGCATTGACCTCGCTGCACCCCGCTGGGTGTTTCCTGACCCTGCTCCTGGGGTACCCAAAGACGAGGAGGCTCGCCTAGGGGAGGCACAGAGAGGCAGACTCTTCCTGAGAGGCCCTGGCGGCCTGAGAAGCGGCCGAGGCAGGAGCGGTGACAGTCGCCTGTGGGCCGCTCCTCCGGGCGCTGTGTCTACCCCGTCCTCCCGCCTCCGTCCTTCTCATAGCAGCCGAGAGCTGAAAGGAGACGCTCTGCTGCGTTTCTCCATGAAATCTTAGCTAGACTTTTTTTTTTCTTTTTTGCTCTTTTCAGGGAAAAGAAGTCAAGTTTGGAGGAAGACTTCCTTCTAAACCCGGCAGACGAAGTCAAGCTACAGATCAAATGTGGCCGTTGTCAGATCACTGCTCAGTCTTTCGCGGAGATGAAGTTCCACCTGCTGTGCGTTCATGGAGAGGAGATTCAGGGCCGCCTGCAAGAGGGCCTGCCCCGCGGCAGCCGAGGCCAGGAAGCGCTGGCCAAGCTCACGGCTCCCGCCTGGAACCCACGTCCGGAGAGAAGGAAGCTGGGCCGGGCCGAGGACTCAGCTGCGCCTCCTAAGCCTAAGAGGCAGCTCTGCCTCCATCATCAGACTGGCTTGGGAATGCTCGTGGAAAAGGAGGGGGGCCAGCCGGGAACAAGAGAGCCAGGGGGAGCCCCCCAGGGCCCCGAGGCTCCCCGTCCCCACACCGTCCTCCTCTGGTCCCGTTCCGGCTTTAACTGCCTCCTCTGTGCCCAGATGCTGGCAAGGAAAGAGGAGCTCTTCCTGCACTGGGAACGCAGACATAACTGCGAGGACCCTTCCAGACTTTGGGCAATTCTAAGCACATTCTCGAACCAGGGAGTGATCGAACTTTCCAGTGAAACTGGAAAATAGACCTGGAGGCCAACAGGGGCCACAGCAGGTTTGGCCGGCATTGTTCTAACAACACTTTGGGTTTCAAGGTGGCACTTAATTATAAGAATCAGACAAGTTAGGATCAACAGGAATGAACAGAAGTAATTTTTGTACATAGTTTTATTTTCTTATGAAATAAAATATATGCCCTGGGTGCATATTTTTCTAACCATGCACAGTCTTATTTTAAGATTCTTTGGACTGACTCTTAACCTCTTAGACTTTATTTCAGAATAAATAAAAAGAGCAAATTTTGGAGGTTGAAATGTAGAGGATTATAGGTTGTTCTTCAAATGGTTTTCAGTAAAAGCGTGTGTGTGTGTGTGTGTGTGTATGCACGTCGCGTATGTGTGCATCCTTTTGTTCATATGTTTTCTGCTTATGTAGATCAACAAGTGTGAAAAATTTCCAGGTGCAACTCCATTTCAGTCCAACCAGGGTATCAAGACAGACGGTAAATGTTAATATTTATTAAATTCACTGGTTTATTTGAATATATTCTAGAGCATTCTTTTAATAGGGTTATCATATACCATAATTTAAAAATCCACGTTTTTAAGACTTAGATTTTTTTTGTAGTTTTGCTATTTCCTTAAATGCACATTGCCTTGAGGATTAGTCATTGACAAGTCTGATGGCTATAGTGTTCCATATCTGAATAATAAAGAATGTTTAGGCCAGACGTGGTGGCACACACCTGTAATCCCAGTACTTGGGAGGCTGAGACAGGAGGCTCGCAGGTTCGAGGCCAGCCGCAGCCATTTAGCAAGGCCCTCAGCAACCTAGTGAGATCATGTTTCAAAATAAAAAATAAAGCCAGGCGTGATGGTGCACACTTGTAATCCCAGTACTTGGGAGGCTGAGACCAGAGGATCCAGTTTCATGGCCAGCCTCAACTACTTAGTGAGGCTCTCTGCAACTTAGTGAGACCCGGTTTCAAAATAAAGAATAAAAAAATAGGACTTGGGGTAGCTCGGAGGTAGAATGCCTCTGGGTTCAATCCCAGTACTGCAAAATAAATAAATAAATAAATAAAATAGGGCTGGGGGTATAGCTAGGATGTAGAGTGCTCCTGGGCTCAGCCTCTAGTACCAAAAAAAGAAAAGCAAAACAATGTTTAGTACTTCAGCTAATAAAAGAAATCTTCTTTTTTGGTTGCAAGTTATTTTCAAGTAGTCTTTGGGGCCAGAAGATTCTAGAAAGTGAACTAGAATGTTCAGTCCAGATGTATAGGGGCCTCCGCTGCTCTTTCTCTCTCCCAAGTAACTTCAGAGGCGTCGCTGGCTGGTCAATTTGAGATACAACTCTGCCTTTTGAGCCCAGGTTCTCTTTGAAAGTCAAGAGTCAAAGATTGCCTCTGGGAATCCTGGAAATTACCTCAAATCAGGAAAGTTGCCATTTGAAGTTTTGGGCCGTCCTGGCTGCCAAATCATTTCTCGGAGTGGGGAGTTAAGCAATCCTCCCCTAAAACCGCTGCCTGTGGACATAAACACGGCACCACTGGCCCCTGTGCTGGAGTGGGGCCCAGGCCTGGCCACAACAGGAAGCTACCCAAGGGAGGAAGAACTAAATTCCAACTGATAAGCTAGTGGGTCTTAAGTCGTCTTTCTCAATGTCTAGTTTTTTTTTTTTTTTTTTTTGTGGTACCGGGGATTGAACCCAGGAGCGTTCTACCTCCGCGCTACACCCCCAGCCCTATTTTTTATACTTTATTTTGAAACCGGGTCTCACGAAGTTGCGGAGGGCCTAAGTAGAGAGAGAGACAGGGAGAGAGAGAGAGCTGAGGCTGGCCGCGAACCCGGATCCTCCGGTCTCCGCCTCCCAAAGTGCTGGGATTACAAGCGTGCGCCACCACACCCGGCCTCTCAATGTCTAGTTTTAAAAGCAAGTATTCAGCCGGGCATGGTGGTGCACGCTTGTAATCCCAATACTTGGGAGACTGAGACAGGAGGATTACAGGTTCAAGGCCAGCCTCAGCTACTTAGACCCTGTTGCAAATTTTAAATAATAAAATAAAAAGGGCTGGCGGTGTAGCTCAGAAGTACAATGAACCTGGGTTCAATCCCCAGTGCCAAAAAAAAAAGCAAGTATTCATAGGCACAATGTGGCTGAAATAGTGCAAAAAGGGAAAACTCAATTCCTGTCTGTTTGCAAATAGCTTTGTAAATTTGAGAAAAAGAGGGTAGATTTGGTATTCTCGGGAGGATTTTGCCATGCTTTGCCAATCAGTTGCACTCTACCCAAGTTTCAGAAATAACATCAGACCTCCATACTTGGTATCGTTGGAGCTTCAGGGTTAGCGATGAGATCCTGTACCACTCAGTGCACTTGCCAGTTCGTTTCTTGAAAAAGATTGGTCTCGAAGACATTACAAAATGAGATCTGCCAAGAATCCTGCTTGAATTCAAACCATGAAGCTTAAATCTGGATGACGATGAAATAATCGGTAGACTGCTCAGTCCTCAGAGACTAAGTGGTATTTCAGAAACACTGGCCAGGTGGCCCAGGCTAGAGGAGCGAGGCTGGGTGTGCACGGAGGCCAGGTGTGCATGGAGGCCGGGTGTGTGGGCGGAGCGCTTGCACCCGCAGGTTGGGGGAGAGTCGGCCGTCTCTGTGGAGACGCCCACCTGCAGACAGCATTTGCTCTTCTGTTCTCAGAGCAAGAGCATGGGGTCTCCCGACAGAAGCAGAGTTGGGAATGGGGGCAGGAGGAAAGGGAGGCAGAAGATGCTGTCCGCTCTCGACAGTGCTCAGGCTGGGTCAGAGCAGTGGTCCTGGCGTCCTCGTCTGACACTGAGCCATGCGGCCAGGGGTGGGGCAGGGAGAGAGGAGCAGAGGGGCCAAACCTCATTTTTAAGAAAACTGTTTTTAGTAGTTCTAGGGATTAAACCCTGGGGCATTCAACCTCAGATCTATAACCTGTTTTATTTTGAAACAGGGTCTCGCTAAGTTGCTGAGGCTGGCCTCCAACCTGAGATCCTCCTGTCTCAGCCCCCCAAGTATTAGTATTCCAGGTGTGTTCTACCATACCTGGCTTTTATAAGTTCTTTTAAAATTAAAATGCAACTCTCATGCAAGGATGCAACATTCTGAGGTTCTCAGTGGAGTTTTCATCCTTGAAATATTAAGATCTGCCTAGGCTGTTTATTTCCTATGGTATAACATAACCCTTCCCCAAATCTGTCCAAAAGCATAATAAATACTGTCCACCGGTCCCTCTGTGACCCGGATGGGCCAGGCCTTGTATTTGTGTCATGGACTCTTCTCGACACTGCCTGGAGGCAGGACCATCACTCTCACTTTGCAGCGGAGGGAATGGAGCCGTAGATGGGTGCCCTAGCAGGTCACAGGGAGTGAGTCGCGGAGCCCTTGAATCTACACATGCGCGGCCTTTGGGTTAAGTATATGGATTGGCACTGTTCCAAGAGCACAGCTCCATCCAAGGAGGGCTCTGAGCGGCCTCCCAAACTGCTTCATGACATGCCTCCCTCTTGTCTCCCTGCCACCCCGATAAAAGACACTCTCCCACCTTTCTCCCTGAAGAAGGATGCTGGTGGCACCGGGCTCTTCCCACTGGAATGCCCGGGAGTGTTCACGGAAGCTGAGAACTGTGGCAAACGTCCTATTCTTAATGAACCCATGCGCATGGGCATCCAGTGTAGATCTCCGGACTCCAAGTTTCCTTCTCTTTTTATATTTTATTTATTTATTTATTTATTTATTTATTTATTTATTTATTTATTGCGGTACCAGGGATTGAACCCAGGGGCGTTCTACCTCCGCGCTACACCCCCGGCCCTATTTTTTATACTTTTATTTTGAAACCAGGTCTCACGAAGTTGCGGAGGGCCTCACTAGGTAGAGAGAGAGAGAGAGAGAGAGCTGAGGTTGGCCGTGAACCCGGATCCTCTTGTCTCTGCCTCCCAAAGTACTGGGATTACAAGCGTGCGCCACCACGCCTGGCCCTTCTCTTTTTTAAAAGAGTTTTCTTAGCCCGGTGTGGGGGCGCATGCCTGTAATTCCAGTACTTGAGAGGCTGAGGATCTTGGCGAGATCCTGTTTCAAAATTAAAAAAATAGGCCAGGCGTGGTGGCGCACGCTTATAATCCCAGTACTTTGGGAGGCGGAGACCAGAGGATCTGGGTTCGTGGCCAGCCTCAGCTCTCTCGTGTTCTCTCTCTCTCTCTCTCTTTCTCTCTCTCTCTCTCTCCCTGTCTCTCTCTCTCTCTCTCTCTCTTTCTCCTTAGTGAGGCCCTCCGCAACTTCGTGAGACCCGGTTTCAAAATAAAAAAAGTATAAAAAGTAGGGCCGGGGGCGTAGCGCGGAGGTAGAACGCCCCTGCGTTCAATCCCCAGTACCACAAATAAATAAATAAATAAATAAATAAATAAATAAATAAATAATTAAAAATGGAATTAGGGTGTAGGTCAGAGGAAGAACGCCCCAGGGTTCAATCCCCAGTACCGTAATGATAGGGTTTGTAAGGATGGTGTCTATTCAATGAGAATAGAAAGCGAAATCTCAGCGCACCCTGGAGGCTCGGCTTTGGGGCTTGGATTCCTCAGGGCTCAGCCAGGTGGGGGGCAGCACTTCCTTCCGCAGCCGCCCCCTCCCCATCCAGATGCCGGCAGTGGGTTCGCCTGATTCCATGCTAGGGCAGGGACTGTGCATTTGTTCAGCACAGAGTCCTAGAGGATCCAGCACCTCACATGGAATAGTCTACCTTAGATATTGATTACAGAGAAAAAAAAAGGAAAATAGATGTAGCCAGGTGCAATGGCACAGGCCTGTGATCCCAGGACAGAAGGCTGAGACAGGAGAGTTGCAGATTCAAGACCAGCCGCGGCAATTTTGTGAGACTCTTTCAAAAAAAAAAAAAATTTAAAGTACTGGGAAGGTAGCACAGAGGTAGAATGCCCCTGGGTTCAGTCCCCAGGATAAAACTAATTAATTAATTAAATGCAGCAGCTAGATACAAAATTACCACTTTGCTTTTTAAGAATAAACCAGCGTTAGCAGCAACTGAACGTGCAGCGAGGAAGACATCGGGGCAAATTTGATCTTGGATTCAGCACATTCGTTTTGCTTAATGCCTTTTGCTTCTTGGAAAATTGTCCCAGAGCCAGCGGAACCAGATTTCTTTTTCTTTTCTTTTGGCCCTAAATTACTTCTGAAAGTTACAGCGTTTTCGACTTGTATTGTTTTATTACCTGTCATTTTTATTCATGTCTCCTTTTGTTGCTCTCTCGCGCTGGACCTCTTCCTAGTTCTGCCTGACTGCTCCTCTGTTCAGCTGCTCCTCCGATGGAAACTTGTCTCTTCATCAGCACACCATAAATAATGACCCTGGGCGCGTCCCTAGCTCACCGTGGCGCAGGCTCCGCCCCTCCCCAGCTGCTTCTGGGGCCCCTGTGACATCCTTGTTGGCAATAAATGCTCAACTTCGTTTATTTATTAGAATCTGCAGCCCTGGCCTGGTTTTCTCTATTCAAGCGGTTGACATGCTTTGTTAGGTACATATTTTATAGAATCTCTCCTTTTTACTGAGCTCCTGAGAAAAAGTACCCTGGTAAGGATGAACTGGGATTTAAGAGAACAGGTTTTTAACTTCAATTTTATATTGACTTGCTGACTTTGGACAATCAGCAGCTTATCTAGGCTTGTGATGCAAACCACTGTATCTTTTAACTACAAGCACCTCTTCAGAAATCTCACTTTGGGAGGTGAAATGTTCGCTGTATCTCCTATTTGGCCAGGGTCATAGTTGTCCCCATCATAAGACTCTAACCACCGTTTCTCGGGCATATTTAAATTTTGTGTTGAGCGTGCAGATGTGAGTCCCGCACATTTTCCACACTCTAAAGTGTGAAAATATTTAAATGTGTGGCTTAATCCTAGGAAAAATCCTCTCCACTGAAGAAAACCAAGTGTGACAACTGAGACTGACGTAAAGATTGCTGTTCTGAGTTTGATGTGATGCTAAACAGGTGGTTTTTTTTAATTAAATTTGCTCCCATCTTCAAAATTGCCCCACTCCCTGTGAGCTTAGCAGTAAAGAATTCGCTTATGATGGACTGCCAATGCTTGCCTTTCTTAGTGTTCTCCAAGCACAGAATTGTAAGTGATTAGCATTATAATAGGTCATATTTTTAATAAACCAAATACCCAGTTAGTACTACTCAAAAAATAAGACTTATCCTTCTTTCATTAAGTATGAATTTACACCTAGGAGTTGCAAGGAGAACCAATAGGCGCACTATAGGTGTCTGGGGAAAGAGCCCATGTACTGCCTTTTTGTGCATGGGGGGGGGCAGAGGGTACTGGGGATTGAACCCAGGGGCATTTTATCCCCAAATTACACCCCAGCCCTATTTTAGTTTTGTTTTGCAACAGGGTCTCGCTAAGTTGCTGAGGCTGGCCTCGAACCTGCCGTCCTCCTGTCTCGGCCTTCCAAGTATTGGGATTACAGGTGTGCACCACCATGCCTGGCTCCTAATTACTTTCTTGAAGTTGGGGTGTATGGAGAGGGAGAGGCAAGAGGACAGGGGCGCTGTGTCAGGACATAGCCTGAGGAGCTTCTTGACAACAGAAGGCCCAATGGGGCATTGGAAGGGTCCAGGTAGCAAAATGTCATTAATGTTTTGGTCCACCCTCAATGGAGAGAAACTGGATAATGCCTGTCACTCTGAAAGGCATAGACCTCCACTCCTAGAATTTGTCCTGTAGCTGTTCCTGCACCTGTGCATGGATAAATGAGCGAGGATGTTCCCCGCAGCATCGTTTATAATGAGCAAAAGACTGGACACAGCTGCCATCAGAACTGGTCAGAAGTATTAGAGTGTATGTTAGGGTTTGGATTTTTTTTTTCTGCGGTACCGGGGATTGAACCCAGGGGCGTTCTACCTCTGCACTATACCCCCGGCCCTATTTTTTTATACTTTATTTTGAAACCGGGTCTCACGAAGTTGCGGAGGGCCTCACTAGGTAGAGAGAGAGAGAGAGAGACAGGGAGGGAGAGAGAGAGAGAGACAGGGAGGGAGGGAGAGAGAGAGTTGAAAACCTGCTTTTCCAGATTAAGGGGCAGCTGTGTTGCTATCATTAGGGCAGACCTCAGCGAAATTGTGAAGGGAAATGCCTCGCCCCTCACCTTTAGCTCTGCGCGTCTCTCACCATGACAGTGACTCACAAGAAAGACATTTCAACCCAATACCCGCACTCATACACACACACAGATACCTACAAGTGAGACAAAAGTTTGGTTTTAGGAAAATAATAAAATGTACAGGAGAACGTACGTGGCTCGAGGTATTCTAATTCAGCGTTTAAAGGCTGGCTGCCTTGCCTCGAGTTGATTTTATGACCCACTAAGGCAAATGCAGTTTGAAATAGACAGCTCTAGACCTTCGGCTTTCTGACTCCTCCCTATCACATTCTGGCCCTTCTGGGCTGTCACCCAGCCCCTCACCCAGGTCCCTGCTGTCAGGGGTTTGATGAACGACTCTCCTCTTTCCTCACAGATTTGCATACTATAGGCCTTTTGAAGGCCTATAGTATGCCTATAGTAGGCCTATAGTATGCAAGCCAAGAGATAACTAATGCCAGGAATTTCAGACAACCTGTAGCCAATAGGCAGGCCACTGGGGCCTCCAGGAGCAGCCTGGGTGGCCTCGGTGCCCCTTTGTACATCCTCAAGGCTATCACGTAGGGACCAAGAGACAGTGCTGCCCACCTAGGGGAGTGACCTGTAAGCTGCCAGGTTCTGGAACTCTTCTTTAAGGTTTCACTAGACTAGAGTTGCCAGCTTTCTGTGTTTGGGTTGGGTTTGAGATTGTCTCTCATTTCTTTCCGAATCCAAACAAAGCAATGTGGCAGAAATCAAGTCCTCCAGCCAGGCATGGTTGCGCATGCTTGTAATCCCAGTACTTGGGAGGCTGAGACCGGAGGATCCAGGTTCGCGGCCAGCCTCAGCTACTGAGTGAGGCCCTCTGCAACTTAGTGAGACCCTGTTTCAAAATAAAGAATAAAAAGTAGGGCTGGGGGTGTAGCCCGGAGGTACAGTGCCCCTGGGTTCAATCCCCGGTACCGCCAAAAAAAAAAAAAAAGAAATCAAGTCCTCCAAAGAAGATGCAAATTCTGGAAGTTTTCAAGCCAGTGGCCTCCCTACCCTCCACCTGCACTCTCTCTTGCTCTTAGCTAATGAGTGCACCTCGAGTGAGTTCTTCTAAGTGGAAGGTATGTCCTCTTCCTTCTCCTCCTCCACCCTCACGTTCCTGCTGAGGGTTCTGCCATGTGCCAGGTCTGAGGCGTCACAGACACAGCACCTGAGGACTTCAAAGCCATCTCCATCTTTCCATCATCTCTCTGGGGAGGGATTCTGAAGTTACACCGAGTCTCTCATCGAGGCCCCCAGCGCTGCTGCCCTTCCTCCAAGATGCCCAGAACCACAGGCAAAGAGAAAATTCTACATTCCCCTTAGCTGTCACTTGACTCCAACCATTCTAAGTTAACACCTAGCTAATTCACATGCTCCTGTGTGTATTCCTCAGAGATCCCTCTTTTTCAGTTTTAATGTGTTGGCTTAAAGAAAATAGGTCTGCTTTCCCTTTTTATAGCAGCTTAAGTCTATCCCAGGTTGCCAAAAAAGTATTTATGGAACAACGCACAGGTCCTCCCGGACTTTCCCAAACCAACATGCAGCGCCTGAGTGCGCAGGCTCCGTGGAGAACCGCACGCCCAGCGAGCCCTCTTGGGGGTCACCCGCCTCTTGAGCCGGCCGGGGACGGAGCAGAGCTGTCTGGGGAAAGCCTAGCCTTCCAGCCCAATGGGCTTACCTGGGAGCTGCTGCTGCTACACTGTACTTTTCCATTCGGTCATGGACGGGGAGTAGAATTTGGCTCTTGCAATGATAATGAGAGGCACTGGGGGAGACGGAAATTGGCAGCTGCTACTAACAACTGGATGTTTTCATTTCGCCTTGATTTTCATCAGTGCGCCAAAACACCGCCTCACACGTGTTCATCGTCTTATATGGGAAATAATAATTACGGTAATAATGATGGTTGTAACTTTGAGGGCCTCTGTCGTTGAAGAGGGCGAGCGTATGCAATTAGCACAAAGGACTCAAATGCTTTTCTGGGTCCCATGGGATTAACTGGGGATTTCAGTCCAGTTTCAATGGGGGAAATTTCCACATCACAGAATCCATTGCCATAATGGACGCTAATTGGCCTCCTTGTTGACAGTCCCAGAAGAGAAAGCCTAGGGCCTGAAAGCCATTTTTTCAGAGTTGAGACAGTAGATAGGAAATCACAAGGTTGCAACCCAAAATTTGTTCTCTTCCAGGGATAAGGAGGGTGTGCTGGGCTGCCGGCTGGCAGTGTCGCAGAAAACTCACTCATAAACAGCAAAAGGCTTTTGAGTAGAACAAGGAACTTAAGATGTGTTCGGCGAGACCCTAAGCATACTCCAGCCTTCATAGTCTTTTAACTTAGGAAAGAAACCACCGCATTTCAATTGGTGACAAACTGATAGAAGGTCGGGAGAAGGCTGGTTCTGACGGGAGAATGTGGCGCTCTCTTTCTCCTCTGCACGCGGTGGCTGTGAGGTGTGTTTGCAAGGACCGCACTGGTCTTAGGGGAGCTGCTCAGACTCGGCCATGTCACAAATGTTGACACTCCCAAGGGGAATCGCATCCAGTCCTTAGCTCATACCTGCCAATTTCCTACTAAATGCGTCTGATGTCAGTGCTGATACAGTCGGTGGCAAGCTCTTAAACCATCCCTGTACGTTCCGTCAGACTCATTGGCATCTTTGGGGAAATAATGGGCAATTCTTTTAGAAGGCAAAATAAGACAGCACTGAATGGTCCCTTGAGTCTGAATCACACAGTTTTTCCCTCCCCAACTCCATAGGCCATCTTATTTCCCCCTTTCAAACCTTGTTTTTTTTTTGGTTTTTTTGTACTGGGGATTAAAGCTAGGGATGTTCTAGCTACACCCGTGGCCTTTTTTTAAATTTTATTTTAAACAGCGTCTTGCTAAGATGCTGAGACTGAACTGGAACCTGAGATCCTCCTGTCTGTCCCAGCCTCCCACCAGGCCCAGCTTTTTTTTTTTGGTGATATTGGGACTTGAACCCAGGATCACTCTACCACTGAGATTCTCCCAGCCCTTTCTATTTTGTTTAGAGACAGGATCTCGCTAAGTTGCCCAAACTGGCCTTGAACTTGTGATCCTCCTGCCTCAGCCTTCCCTTCGTACCTCTGCTCCCTGCTTTAAATCAGTATTAATCGCGCACTTAAATCAGTATTTATCATGCTTTAAAATCAGTATTTATCATACATTTAAAGCAGTATTTATCATTTATCATGCACTTAAATCAGTATTTATCATGGTGCCCTCCTGATCACAGAGCACCCAGGGCATGTGGATGAAAATGGCAGCCCTCCCCCGGGGCTGAGAGCTGACCCGCTTTCTTCCCCACTCCCAGCCTCACCGTCTCTGATCTCTCCTCTGGAGAGGGGGACCGATGCTGACTCTACTCCGTTGGCCTCACCTCCCCCTTGTCCCCAATTGTTCATCTCACTCACACTTGTCACTAGTTTTGAAGCCAGGCCCCAGGCCACTCCAGACCCCAGGAGGCCCCGGCTTTTCTCCACTCCAACCACACGGGCTGGGCACTCCCCTGCAACAGGGAGGTGGTTTTTTAATCCCTCTGTGTGTGTGTGTGTGGTACTGGGGATTGAACCCAGAACATTCTACCTCTGAGCTACATCTCCAGCCCTTTTCTTAAATATTTTATTTTGAAACCGAGTCTCACTAAGTTGCCAAGGCTGACCTCAAACCCGCAATCCTCCTGCCCTAGTCTCCCAAGTACTAGGATCACAGATGTGCGCCACCATGCCTAGCTCACAGTTTTTTGTTAGGCCCCAAATTTGGAGGTAGCCCTTGCTTTCTTATAATGATCTTGTATTTCTCGCACGCCTGTAATCCCAGTACTTGAGAGGTTGAGACAGCAGAATCATAGGTTCGAGGCCAGCCTCCGCAAATTGGTGAGGTCCTCAGCAACTTAGCAAGACCCTGTTTCAATATTTTTTTAAAAAGGCCTGGGGGTGTAGCTCAGAGGTACACCCCTTAGAGGAGGGGGGTGAAGACCAAAATTTAAAGAGGAAAGCATCGAACCTGTACGTCTCCAGAGCAAAAGGTTGGAGGACCTGTGTCAGGGAACAGCAAAGCCGTCTCTCCAGTCCCTTGCTCCGGATCATCCGGGCATGTTCCATGAACAGGATGAGACCGGGATGCTGCTCGGTTACTTCACTGCGGCGCCTCTCCCTGGCTTGTCCCCTCGCTCATGCCTTGAGAACATGTAGTTCCATGCTCAGGAATCAAATGCAGGCCCGCGCCCGCCACTCAGCGTCTCTGTTGGCGGCTTCTCGCTGTTGAAGTTGAAGACCCTGCTAAGGGTTCTGATCTCCTAAGTAAATTCTGCTCCTCAACCTTGAGGCCAAGTTGTTCTGTTTCCTTCACGAAACAGGAGCACAGGCTACTTAGAGGAAGGACAGACGGACGGACCAGGTGCACAGCTCAGGTGGCACTGCGGTTCCTGCCAGGTCAGTTTCCTGCTCTTCCCACCAGACCGTCAGAGCGATTAAACATGTGAAGTGCACTCTATGTTCATTTCCAGGGCTATAAAAGTCATGGCCCTGCTAAGGGACCACAAACACCTGTCTTGAACGCCACAGCGCAGGCCCTGTCCTGTACAACAAACGGATATTCTCTTCTCCTCAGTCAAAACCACCCCAAGTCCAAAAGTGAGCCCAGGCCAGGTGGCTCACGGGGACAAAGTCTTCAGGTGGGGAGCAGGAGGGACCCACTGATCATTGCGGATTGTGGTGTATTAGTGGGGAAAATGTAGAATTGAACTTCACCACTGGGATTTACTTGCACGGAAAGCGAGGCAGTTAGCAGTCCATCTTTCAGCACTGAATGTATTTGCTCCAATTTTAGATCTTTCTGATGAATGAAGCGCTTATGTAAGGTGAGGGATTGGAAACGTTACCAGCTGAACCTCGGAGGGCTCTGCGTGCCAGGGTGTGGCCGCACGGGAAAGCACAGGAACCCATTTCCATTGTTCCTCCACCGACTGGTACCCAAGTGGACGCTTTTGCGGGTCCTGTGATGGGCGGGTCGTGGGAGCTCCTGGCCCCGCAGTTCTCTGAGCCTTTTTGAGCAAGGTCTGCTAATTGAATTCAGCTGTTTGCATTTTAAATGTTCCTTCTTTCCACAGAGCAAGAATATATTAAACTCATTTCATCTGTCATCCAAGAAGAATTGGAGCTTGCGTTTTTATTACCAACTGACTTGCGTTCACCTTTATCCCAGATTTTTTCCCCTGAAATGTTTACAATGTAATTAAAAACAATCTAGTCAAATTATCTCTTTGAATTGGTCCCTTTGGGGGAAGATAAAGGAGGAGAAGAGGTGCCTCCGATGGCCTCCTTTCTTGCTAAGCATGACTGCCTTCTCACGTAGAAACCCATCACGGATCTGCTCACCAAGAGCCTTTTGTAATGTCACCGGCGATTTAACAATTACAAAATATTGTAATTAAATGTTCCAGTGCTCCCTTCCCTTTTTCCTATTACAAATGATCGTGGAGCTTGATTAATTTCTGCCGTGTAGAAAGGATGTGGCTTCGGTAATATTGTTTCCTGCCACGCACACCTCCAGGGGAATCGAGGACGTGGATGCTGAAGTCAGAACCAATTAGGCTCTGCCCTTCCCCGCAGCGGCCTGAAGAGGAGCCGCATTTTTCTGGCCGGGCTGGAGCAGGTCCGTCAGGTCTCAGGGCCTCTGGGTGCTGCCTGCAACTGCTAGCTGCAGAAAACATTGTGCAGGCAGGATGGGGAAGGAAAATGAGCACTGCACACAGGTATGGCCGGCTGGGCAGCCCTTGGGGTCCAGCCTCAGGGTAGCCTGGATCTGATGGTCAGAAAGAGGCGGTCATCCTAGAACCTCTGGGTTCTTCATCAGAAGCGGAGAAAGCTTCAAGCAAAATCTGCCTTTGGGCTGATTAAATGCAAGAGCGAATCCTGGGATAAGCTGTCAAATCCGAAATTAGCAAGCAGCAGCCTCTGATGGAGGCTCCTCGTGTGTGAAGGCAGCTTGAATGATTCCCCAGATGGCGCGTGCCAACTTGAACGTCCCGAGTCCCCAGTCTCGGGAGAGTCGTGTGTTGTGTGATTCTGCTCTGGACGACTTCTTCCCTGACTTTGGTATTAAATAAACAAACAACCGCCGAACCTACAGTATAATTAGGATCTAGCAAATGAGTTGTCAAAAGAAAACTGCCTCTTCCTCCCAGGAGACGCGGTGCCAGTCTGTTTGCTTTGGAGGATTTAAACAGCTCTTCCCTGCCGAGCAATAACTGCAAACCCCAAATTTGCTGCACAGATGTGGTTTTTACTAAGGAAATTTTTTTTTCCATTTTCCTTTTCAACCTAAAATAGGAGCTCTCTGACATGTAATACAGAGGCCAGCATCCTTTATCACCCTTAAATTACCAAGCAATCAGATGTAGGTTTATGGTGTCACAGCCATTGGAATGAAGTCTTAAGAAGCCTGCCCTTCCCCCCGCTGGTTTTTTTGACATCCAAGCCCCCACCCTGCTAGGAGCTTCGTTTACCAGAATCAACTGCATAATCTGCTTCTTCCCCTTCTCCTTTTGCTACCGGCGTCTGCATTTGTCCGTGTATTAATAAACCATTAAGATGAGTCCAAATCCTCCTAGACATTTCTCCAAAGTTCAGCAAATAGTGGGGACCTTTATTTTTTTATTAATGTGATATGAGCAATAATTAGCTAATTCTTTCCCATTAAAGCCGTCTCAGCGGGGGCCAGCAGAGCAGGGCAGCACATCCTTTGTATAAAGGGATGTCACCTTTGATGTCATGATGCTTCTCATAGCAACAGTCTTCCAGATGTGCCCTAGCAGGACACCTGAGCCGAGAGGGGAGGTGCCGCCTGCAGGGACCTGGTGGCCTCCAGATGTGGCCAAGCTGGGGCCGAGCTAGCCTCCCTCCATGTCCGAGATGTGGTGTCGGAACTTTTCAGAGTATCCATTGGCCCCAGCCACATAGTCCCCTTGTAGTATTAGGTGGTGTTTTTTTTTTTTTGTCACTGTGACCAAGATACCTGATGAGAGAACAACAAAGAGAAGGGAAGGTTTATTTGGCTCATGGTTGCAGAGGTCAGTCCATTGTTGGCCGGCTCCAAGGCAGAAGCATTGTGGTAGCAGGTCATGGAGGAGGAAAGCTGCTCGGCTCATGGAGGCTGGAAGCAGAGAAAGAGGAGGGGGCTAGGGACAGATAGAGTCCTCAAGGCCACTCCCCCAGGAACCCACCTCCTGCAGCCATGCCCACCACTGAACCTTGCTACGTTGGGGACCAGGCTTCCCACATGTGAGCTTTTGATCCAAACCGCAACACCCCTCATGGTCATATGTCTAAGCCGAGACTGCAATGCCACTGACAACCTGGGTCAGTTGAAAAACAGATGGCCTGTTGCTCATCATTCAGAGGACACATGTTGGGGGCAGAGGGGGGAGTCAGGGAAGCCAGTGCCCCGAGCACAGGGGAGGCTCTTGGTCTTGCTCCAGCTTAGCGCTTTCAGACTGCAGCATCTGCAAACATGAAGGCCCAGGCTGCCCCGAGACCTGAGGCTCTTTGTGAGCCAGCTGCGGGCTGTTCTGACTGTACCAGCCACAGGTAAAATGACCCCAGGCAGAGGAGCCACCTAATCACGCAGGAGCAAAGGGGGAGGGCTTCTCTGAAGCTTTGACAAATGACCCTCAAGGGAGCTAGAGCTGACCAAGATGATCCCAAGAGCATCAACAGGAAGGAATTACAGTGGCAGAGACAAAGGGTTAAAGCAGGCAGGACCCTGACGGAAGGAAGCAGAGGATGGGAAAGAGAAAGACGCCTGGGGAGGGGGGGGAGCTCTGGGGTGGGAACGAGCCGGGATGACCTGAAAGGTGAAGGCCATCAGGGGCTGGGCCTTCACGAGCCTGGCCACGGGCTCCCCCGAGGGACTGGCCCAGGAAGAAGCCTGATGACCGGAGCCAGAGGCCACTAGGAGGAGGAACAAAGGTAACTGCTTTCTAAAATGAGGGCTGCCTGACCTAAACCAGATTCTCCATCTTGGAGCTTGGGGGAAAATCCCATTACAACTTCTGAAGCCCGGTGGGACTGAGGGCTGGAGAGGGCACCTCCCTCAGTGTGGGAACTGAGCTGTTGGCTATGCCGGGCTGCCTCCCTCCCCGGGCCACTACCAGGACTGCAGGGTTATTCTTCAAAACCCCGAGCTGGCAGTAAATGCACCTTGCTCAGACGGAGGAGCTAAAGCAGACTTGCAGGCGATGCATTTTCTAGCAGGCGGCCTTATCTGGATCGACCGCTCCGGGTTTTCAGCTGAGTGTGAACGCGCAGGATAATTACCGTCGTGTGTTACCTGAGATTACAGGGTTGTGTTCCAACTAATGACACCAGGAGAACCAAGCAGTTGTTAATATTTAATCAGTCTCTTGGCTTAACAATCGGATAAATGAGGTGTGTAATTACACAATTATAAAAGACATTTCAGATAGGAATGGTACTGTTTTTAATACTGAAGGTGAACGCTGGTGGAAATACACCACTGGGTCATTTCGCAGCTATTACCAGGACCCTTGAAGGGAGGATCTCCCTTAGAGAATTTTAAGCATAGATCTCAAATGGATTTTCTCTGGTCTTTCTGGGTCCCTCAGTGTTGAACATCAGGCCAAATGTTTTATTGATGTTACAGATTTCACTGGAGGTGTGTGTGTGTGTGTGTGTGTGTGTGTGTGTGTGTGGTACTAGGGATTGAACCCAGGGGCACTCTACCTCTGAGCTATACCCCCAGCCCTTTTTATTTTTTTTTTTTATCTTGAGATAGGGTCTTTCTAAGTCTTCCAGGCTGGCCTCCAACTCATGATCCTCCCATCTCAGCCTCCCAAGTAATGGGATTACAGGTGTGTACCACCACACCCAGCTTCCCTGGAGTCTTCAAATGGAACACGCTCCAGTTTCTCAGTTACGTTCTAAAGATGAGTCTTGTTCAGTAGCTATATGTGCTGGTGGATTTGGGCTTGTTTCTTATTTTTATTTGGGGTTGACATATGAGAGAGGCTGAGCCAAAGCCCGGGACAGTGAAGGCCAATACCACCTTCTTAGCACGGTTTCTTTGCCCGTTCCTCCCCCTCAGCCACCCAATCTGTCCCAGGGCTCCATGTCCTGGGTGGCCTTTGAGTCCCAAGGGAGCATCCCTCATTGTCCCCGCAGCAGGATGCTATTAGCAGTCACCTGTGACCCCCTGGGTGTGCCGCGTTTCCTCGGGTACACACAGCTCCCCCCTGGGACATGCAGTTTTCTAATTGAGGCCCAGCAACCAATTAGCTAAGTGCTCTGCCATGGCCCGGGAAACACAGTCGAGAGCCTGTTCAAAGCTCCTGGCACGTTTTAGCACCAGGCTGGAGAAGCTCTCCGCCAGGACGCTGGCAGCGCCGTGACACGACTGGACGATGCGCGTGGGATTATTATGGTCAGATCCGTCCCCCTCGAGGGTTCTCCTGCACGGCTCGGGCCCAGGGCCTCAGGGCCTTCCCTCTTGCTCGGGACTGGAAGGGCTCCTTCCTGTTCCGCCTCAGCCCTCCGTAGCCACGGCCAGGCCGCTGGCATTCGCTGAAGCCTCGCCTCCCCGAGGGCCACCACCGTGACCCTAGGACACGGAGGGAGACACAGGGAGGGAAACCTGGAGACAGGAAGTCGTGGCTCATTCTGCAGTTCAAACGCACCCCTCTCTGCGGCTCCCTCTGACTTCGCCAGCCTGGGTCCTCTTGGAAGCTGGAATGGCCCCATGGTAGAGTAATGCTCTAAGAGACAGACCTGGGTTCGAATCCAGGCTCTGACTGACCTTCCTGGGGTGGAGGATGGGCGATTCTGCTCCTGCCCAGAGGTTGCTGGGAGGGCAGTGGAGAAGCCAGGGCCCGCGACAGATGCTTTGCAGGTGTCGGTTTCCCCGCTAGGATTAGTTATTGGTGCCACACACTACCAGTTTCTTGCAGGCAGGGAACAGAGGGGACTTCATCTTTGGGCTTCCGACTCTTGCAGCCATTTTGTCCACAGAAAAGCCTCAGGGAACACTGGCAATAATTCCAAGCTATTTCAGTTTTTATGGTGGCTCCTACATCTCTCCTGAAAATCAGAACTTCACACTGTACTCTCTTCTTGAGAATTGAGAGGAACTACAACAGGAACTTCTGCACCTCAGGGTGGGGTGGATAAAGGACCAGAACCCAGGGGGGAGGAAGCCGCGCCCTTCCCTCTTCAGTGCCATCCAGGCTCTCTGCCATCTGCCGGGGTTCCTGATGTACGTGACAGAGCCAGGATGAGAACCCCAGGACCACACATACCACAGCAGACACACACCACAAGCAAGTCCGCCGACCACTGCGGGCGCACCCCCCAAAGCTGGCCGCTAGATCTCCCAGCTCCACCAGGGTGACTTCACACAGGAAAAGCGGGGCGTGAAGCTCCTTTAGAAATTTGGGGTTCCGCCACCAGAACATTTCTCAACACATTTGCACTTAAATTGTTGGGGACCTAGAAAAGTACTTAAATCATAAGGACCACAAGTTTTGTGTGTGTGTGTGTGTGTGTGTGTGTGTGTGTGCGTGTGTGTGTGTGTGGTACTGGGGATGAAATTCAGGGGAATTCTACCTCCAAGCTACACTCCCAGCCCTATTTTTATTTTTTATCTTGAAGCAGGGTCTCACTAGGTTGATGAAAGTCTCACTACTTACTGAGGCTGGCCTCGAACCTGAGATCCTCCTATCTCAGCCTCCAAAGTACTGGGATTACAAGTGTGCACCACCACGCCCAGCTATGATCACTCTTAAATATTTGGGAAAACTAAGCAAGAGAAGCTACTGCTACCTCACAGTGACTTCTAAGCCTGATTATGTGGTCTTTTCTTAAACACAAAAGTGAACTCCCATTCTCTCCAGCCTCAGTTAGAGAGCCGGCTGAGTGAGAAGCAGGGGAAGGGATCCAATGTCTTTGTAATGTCCCCGCGGAGGTCGCCCTCTCCCCATCACACCTCCGATGCTGAGCCTGGTCTTTGTCACTGATCTGGTGTCGATAGGCAGTTCTCAGCTGGGTAAATAACGCTGGGAAGAAGCCCGTGCTGGAAGCGAGTTAATCCTCTCCCCATCAAACTCCCCAGCAGCAGTCCGGGTATGTTTAACTATTTGGTACTGGAATCTCAGTAGTTCTCCATGCACACTCAGGAGTCACCCTCGTTGGCCAGCGTCCGCTGTGGCTGTCACAGGGGGGCGTGTAGTCCCTCTTGCTCTCCACGGATGTCCGAATCATGCTGGAAGAAGGTGGCCATGATCCCGCATGGCTCAAGAGAGCCATGGAGATCGGTACAGCAAACAGGTGGTGCCTAATGTGTGCGGAGCCCTGGGCGAAGTGCTCTGCGTCCGGCACTCCTTTAACTCCTTACCTCCTTCGGAGGTCAGCATTGTTATTGTGCCCACTTTATAGATGAGGACACAGAAGCCTAGGGAGGTAGCTGCCACCAAGTACTTAGTACCAGATTCACACCCAACCCTGTTGTGTAGACATGCCCGATACCCTAAAACCTCTGCAGCAAGCCCCCCACCCCCTGTCTTGAAGCTCATTGGGCCGCAGGTATTTTCAAAGACTTAGTCTCCAAGCAGCCAGGGTCCCAGAGAGTGGAGCAGGGGACGCAGGCCTGACCAGGACCCAAGAGGCTTCTGTCACCCCACCCTTGCCCCTGGAGGCTCTCCCTCCCCGCCCACTGTCATCCACCCTCAGATAATACACATCTCGGATTGGCCGCTGCAGACCAGCCTTCGGCTCTGTTCCAGGTAGTCACCCATCCATCCATCTTCCTGCAGGAGACCCCAGTCCAGGGCTCAGACCCTGCCACAAGCTGTAGGTGGGGGGGTTGCAAATCAGCCCCCCACCCCCACCCGTGAGCTGGCAGTTAGCACCTTTTTGTTGTTGTTAGTATTGGGGATCGAAACCAGGGGCCCTCTACCTCTGAGCTACACCCCCAGCCCTTTTTATTTTTTTGTTTTGAAACAGTCTCCCCGAGTTGCTGAGGGTCTTGCTAAGTTGCTGAGGCTGGCCTTCAATCTTCAATCCTCCCGTCTCCCAAGTACCGGGATTCCAGGCATGTACCACGGCGCCCAGCTTGTCACCATCGCTTGTTGAACTACAGGAGATGAGGCACCGCAGCGTGGAATGGTTTTTCTTTTGGAAGGCAGGAAGAGAATGTTTGGGGACATTCTTTTCCTGCGGACTCTGGAAAATGGACTTCCAGGGTTTTTCTGCATGGTGCTCAGCCTTCCTGAGTAGTTGTCTACAGCAATTTGCATTTTCAGGGATGACACTTAGAAACTCCTGTCTTTTCTCTGTGTATATATTTATTTATTTATTTATTTATTCATTCATTCATTTATTCATTTTTTTGCGGTACTAGAGATTGAACCTAGGGGCATTCTATCTCCAAGCTACACCCCCAGCCCTATTTTTTTATTCTTTATTTTGAAACAGGGTCTCACTAAGCTGCAGAGGGCCTCACTAAGTAGCTGAGGCTGGCTGCGAACCCAGATCCCCCGGTCTCAGCCTCCCAAGTACTGGGATGACAAGCGTGCGCCAACACGCCCGGCTTCTCTGTGTGTTTAAACATTGCATTGCGCTTAGTTAGGATCATCTGTATAGTCGCTGTGCATATGACCATCCCTTCCAGAAGACCATGAGCTCCTGGGGAAATCCATCTTTTGCATCTCTAGGGCCCTGGGTTCAGCTTGGAACTAATAGAAAAAGTGCCCACTAACTGGATGATTGGATTTTATGAAGTAATAGGTTGATTTGATAGATGGGAGAGGAGACAAAAAGGGGCGCAGCAGATATTTTGAAGAAGAGCTTCCTCTGCTGGACTGAGCCCCAGACATACGCCATCAATCTCAGAGTGGTAGCTTTATTTTTATTTATGTATTTATTTTTTGTGTGGTACTGGGGATTGAACCCAGGGGCATTCTACCTCCAAGCCACACCCCCAGTCCGATTCTATTCTTTTATTTTGAAACAAGGTCTCACTAAGTTGCTGATAGCCTCACAAGTTCCTGAGGCTGTCCTCAAACCTGCAATCCTCCTGTCTCAGCCTCCCAAGTACTGGAATTACAAGCGTGTGCCACCACGCCTGGCTCAGAGTGGTAACTTTAAAAGTCAGAGGAATACCTCTTTGCTACCTCCCTCATTCTCCCCTTTCCTGCCCACTCCACTTCCCACTTCCGCTAGATACCCAGCGTCCTTTCCAGCTTTGCTGCCTGGTCCCTGATCCTGACCCTCTGCAATCTCCCTCGTCCAGCCCTGGCTGATGCGATCACCCCAGAGCTCTTCTCAGGTCCCTGCTGGGGCATCATCTAAAGGACCGGGGTCATTAGCCCATGGCTAGAAACAAAGGGGTCTCCTGGCCATGAGCTTCCTGAGCAGGACAGTGTATTAGTCAGCGCAGGTTTGCAGTGACAGGACCCACGTCAACCCCCCTGAAGCTAAGAATAAGGTGGGACCAGGCGAGGTGTTGGCTCACCCAACGGAAAAGCTCAGGCACCCCCCTCCTCATGCCCCGACGCTGTCATCAAGGATCCATCTCTTGTTCCAAGGAGAATTTAGGAGCACGGTTTGGACTTTGTAGGGTTTACTCTCCCAACAGACCCTAGATATAGAGATGAGATAGGACAGCCGGGCGTGGTGGCGCACGCTTGTAAACCCAGTACTTTGGGAGGCGGAGACTGGAGGATATGGGTTCGTGGCCAGCCTCAGCACTCTCTCTCTCTCTCTCTCTCTCTCGCTCTCTCACCCTGTCTCTCTCTCTCTCTCTCTCTCTCTCTCTCTCTCTCTCTCT